>PVJN01006436.1:0-76259 GCA_004026805.1 Lasiurus borealis
AGAAAAGTAGGGTATCAAAACAAATATTTGAAGGCCAAAGATAAAAAATGTTAATAATTAGTAACTTGTAGAAGGGAAAGTTAATTCTCAGTGGGCCCATCAAGCCAGCTATTTAATGCAAATTAACAAATGGCATTTTAATGTAAAGGACTTGAAACTAATATTCCATTTTTTCCAAGTAAGATTAATATTTCAAAAACCAATAATGTGTTGGAGGAAGGAATTTAGAACTAGGGCATTAGCTTTATTTGAGAGATAAGTAAAATGCTGTGTGGAATTTATATTTGTGGATCGAAAATTAGACCAGATTGAAATTACGTGCCACATAAAAATGAAAGGTGCAAACAATAGCTAATTGGAAAGTGGTAAATTTGGTCTTATAACACTAGATAATGAGGCAACCTCTTATTTATTTAGGGGATTATGAAGGATCATTCGGAATTAAAATGGTGTTGCTTTGAATTCTTGGATTTTGTGCTCTAGATAGAAGTTGAATAAATAAATAATGAAACAGGGGTTGGAGGGAGGACATCAGGGAAGATATTTGCAGACTAAGTGATTTTTATACCAACAGCCTGAAGGGTGGTATGTGTGCAGTGTCCTGGGTGTGAGTTAGCCTGAGTGTTTGGGGCATGAAGAGATGTGGGTTTTTTTATTTTTATTTTTATTTGATCCACTAGACTAATCAACTTGGGCCAATTTGTAATCAAGCACACTGAACACCTGGGCACTCCTGTAATCCACCATGTTGAAGACCTGAGGCCTCTCCTGTAATCCACAATGCTGAACACCGGGCCCCACTCTGTAATCCACCATCTTGAACAACTGGGGCTCCACCATAATCCACCATCTTGACCACCAGTGGCCCAGCTATAATCAACCATGTTGAACACCTGGGTTCTTCCTAGTCATCCATTACACTGACCACCTGGGCCCCACTCTGTAATCAATGAGGATGTACCCCTGAAGCCTCTTCTCTAATCCACCACACTGAGCACTTGTCCCCTGTAATCTACCACGCTGACCACCTGAGACATCCACTGTAATGTACCACACTGAACACCTGAGGCCTCCCCTGTAATCCACCACACTGACCACCTGAGGCCTCCCCTGTAATCCACCACAGTATATCCACCTAGGGCGTCCCCTATAATTTAGGACACTGAACACCCACCCTATAATCCACCACGTTGAACACCTGGGGCCTCCCTAGGAATCCACCATCCTGAACATCTGGGGTCTTCCCTGTAATCCACGATGCTGAACACCTCAAGAGATGTGTTTCAGATGAATTTAAAGCAGAGACTCTCTCCTTTGGCTGCACGTTGGAAGGTTCTGGTGATTATTATTATAATTAGCTAGTTAATAATAGGAAAGGAGCAAAAGGAAGACCAGACATTATAGGCATGTCATCTGTGCAGTTTTACTAGGAACATACTTTATGCTCCTCAGGGAACCCCTGGCCCATTCCCTACAGATCACTGAGTTGTGGGACCCAACAAAGGGAGAGATGGATGCATGTGCAATGATTCTGGGTGAGGTAGGGAGGGTGCCTGTCAGTTACACCTGGGGACAGAAATCATTGACTAGAAGGAGTGGAGTCAGTGCAAGCCTGGGAAAAACTGGGAGTGCATAATACCTGAGACAAAGGAGTTCTCTGTCTTGGCTCTTGACTCTGGTTCCTTTTGCTTTGCTCCTGCCCCTGTTCCCTCCGTATCCTGCAGATCCCAATTGCAATGGCCTGATGGGTCATAGCTGGGGACACAATCAGGCTAGCCTGATGCTGGATTGGACTGTGCCCCAACACAGAACAGAAATTCTGGGCGACGGCTTTAATTCTAGCTCTGCTGAAGCCACGGCTACACTTCTTCTATGAAGAGAAATGGGACTTGGAAACTCAGGGGTGTAATTCCACAAAAATAAAGAATTCTACAATATCTCATCCTCTTGTGGGAGTCTCAGAAAATTCTTTTTCTCAGGACATCACAAGAAACCTACATCCCCCAGCAACAGGGGGGAGGGGGAAACCAAGAGAACTCCACCTAATAACACTGGTACTGCATTTATCTCTTGCCACAGCTATGATGTGTAACAAATAACCGCGCAATCACATGGTGCACAGCAACAAATGTTTGTCGCCATGCGTCTGAGGTGGTTGAGAGGTGACTCTGTAAGATATAGATTTTGTAAAATTAATCATTTTCTTAATGCTTAGATGGCTTTCCCGGGCTTTTCCTGCCCCTGGGGTAAAAACAGTAATTCAGCCTACTTAGTTTATGTTCTCGGTGTATTGATGAACCTTGCTACATCTGGGACTAAAAATATACTGGGTTGTGAAAGGCACATCTCTTCTTGAGGGGACCTCTGCTAGCAGAGAATACGGCTGTCATTCTCTGAAGAGGTGCCATGTCTACTCTGAGTCATCAGCATGTTCTCAGTGTCCTTGGCTTCCTTAGCCTTCTTCTTGGTGGGAAAGCTTCTCAGTTAGCACACAATGGAATTCCTAACATGTACAAGTAAATACTACTGCTGGAGGGGCCACTTCTATCAGCCTCAGGGACTGTGTAGGGACTGTAGACAGATCCCTTCAAGTCTGCCCTCCCAGTACATGTCCAGTGTGCAAAGTGTATTTTTTTGATTGCCAAGTTCCAAACACACTCAGTCATTCATAAACATGTAAATCTTCTGTAGAAGTTCTCATAGGTTAATTGGATTTGTTTCTTATCTTGTGTTATAGACTAACTGCCTGTGTCCACTCATGGTAAAGACCTAACCCTAAATGTCACGATGTTTGGAGGTGGGGCCTTTGGGAGGTGGTTACATGTAGGTGAGGTCACAAGGGTGAAGCTCCATGATGGGAATAGTGTCCTAATGGGAAGAGCAAGAGATGAGAGGCCTCTCTCTTTGCCATCTGAGGACATAAGAAGGTGACAGTCTGCAAGTCAGAAAGAGGGTCCTCACCAGGATCTGACCTTACTGTACCCTGATCTCAGACTTTCCAGTCCCCAGGACTGTGAGAAATAAAGATCTTTTGTGTAAGTAGCAAAACCTACAGTATATTTTGCTAGAGAAGTCTGGAAATACTAGACAGCTTGGCCTAAAAAGTTGGAGAAAGGGTCATCCAGGGAATGACAAAAATAGAAGCAAGATTTTTCCTTAATTTGAATATTTGTAGGATCCAATCTGGATATAAATCCATTCTTACATATTTGGGAAAATCTTTCTCAGACACAGCTTGCATCCAAAGGTTATTTACAGCATCAAAATGTATTCATATTTGCAAATCAGTGAGGACTGCAGCAACACTAATGTCAACAGGGAACAGGTGTGGGATGCTGTGAGCGATGATAACCAGAGTCAAGTGGCTGCACAACATTGAATGACAAATGGGAGGCAATGAAATGAAAACAGAAGAAAAATCCTGGCTATTGAGTCCTATGTGTGTCCATCAAGTTCAATAAAAGAAACAGAATCTGGGAGATGTATATACATCTATCTATCTATCTATCTATCTATGATCTATATATCAATATATATGAGTATATGTACATGTAAAATATTACATTTTATATGTCATTTATTTTATGCCATATACCATGTCATATATTACATATATTATATTTTTTACATTATGTTTTACCTATTACACTATGATTTGTGCACTGCTGGGTTCCTCAGTTCTTGTTGCCTGCACACTCTTGCAATCCCGGGACCCCTCGAGGGATGTTGGACTGCCTGTTTTGGCTGGATCCCAGCAGGCCAGGCTGAGGAACCCCATCAGTGCACAAATCTGGGCACTGGGCCCCTAGTATGCATATATGATCTTTGGTTAATCTCTTTCCCCCCTCCCCGCCTCCTCTGAGATCATCAGTCTGTTCCATGTTTTCATGCTTGTGCCCTGAGCATCTGCCCCCTGGTGGTCATTGCATGTCATAGCTACTGGCCAGTCAAATGGTCACTTAGGCTTTTATATATATATAGATTATATAATTAACTGTTATATATTATGCATTATATAACATACATTTTATACATGGATGAGGATTTGACCTCATGCAGTTGTGGGAGCTGGTTAAGCAGCTTCTGTAAAACTGTTGTCCCTGAGCCGGATGTTGGACTTCAAGTCCACTGAGTGGCAGGCAGTCAGGAAGAGAAGATGGTTATAAACTGGAAAGGACCAACGTCAAGCTGGTACCCACAGCACAGCCTAGATTCCGCCACATCTCAGTTCCTGTTGCCTCTGACTTTGATGGTGATGGAGGTGACCTGGCCCTTCATTGTGGAACTAAATACACACTAGCCCAAAATAGCAGCCGCAGGCCCCAGGGCTGCCTTGGGCCTATGAGCAATAATGTGTGTCAGCTGCAAATGGCTGCCACCCTCCAGATCTTCCAGGCGAATCTCTGCTGTGGCGCACCCTGACGGGAAACATACAGGGAAAGGATCTCTGACACATTGCAAATGACCTCGCCATGGCTGTGTGATAAATCACCATCAAACTCAGTGGTGTGCATCCACCATGGTTATGCTCACGTATTTAGTGAGTCAGGCATTCAGAGACGGCACGGCAGCCACAGTTCATCTGACGCCTGAAGGCTGGGACCATCTGCAGCCTGTCCACTCAGATGTCTGGTGGGTGATGCTGGCTGGAGGCTGGGGGCCCAGCTCCCCTCCATGCAAGGCGTATGTCTCCTTGTTTGATCTCCTTCACAGAATGGTACCTGGCTTCTAAGAGCAAAGATCTGAGACAGTACCAGGTGAAAGCCACTATCTTTATCCAGAAAGTTCTAGCACAGAACCAAGTCATATAGGATCATTTCTGCCATTTTGTCTTGGTTGGAGCTGTCCCCAGGCTCACTCAGCTTCCCTGGGGAGAGACACAGATGCCACCCCTCAGGGGAAAGAAGGCAATGTGTTGTAATAAGAGACTATGGGAACAGGTGTATTCGTGCAGCCATTTTTGGAAATGCCACTTGCCACAATGATGTGGGTGAATAGACTGTGACCATCCCACCTTATAAGGAAAACCATCCCAGGGTCATTTTGTTTAATTTGGGTACTGATTTTATTTTGACAATGTAGGATGAAAAAATGCAATCAACTCTTACTGAGGGCTCGCTGTGTTCCAGAAAGTTCTAGCACAGGACCAATGCAAGGCTTCCACAGGCCATGAGGGAGCAAAAACATGAGTCAAGAATACATTTTGCAGGAGAATTAAGACACTTTTTATTACAAGTGTCAAATACCCAACTCAAACTGACTTAATGCACAGAAGAAAAGGTTTTGGCTCACATAGTGGAAATTCCAAAGAATATTTCTGATGTCAGGTAGAGTCGATCAGGGAATAAGATTTTGACTGACCCTGTATCTCCAGCATGACTTCATCATTTTCAGTGAGGTTTCCATCCCAAAACAGAAGTCTGAACTGACCTTAGGACTTCTGATACCTGATAAGAAGAGCATTTTCTTTTTCTGATCATGCTGGCAAGTTCTGCGGAATGCTCTGATTGGTCTAGCTCAGGTTACATGCTTATCCCTGAACCAATCAAATGACCAGAGAAATGGAAAACCCTTATGGGCTATCCCTGGGGCTATCTAGAATTCATAATCAGCTGTATGCCCACCACATGAGCAGCACAAAGATTCTACTGTGGTTCGGGTAGGTTTCTGAGATGAGATAAGGAGCAGATCAAGAATATTCACCACCCAAAGGAGAAAAAGGTGCTAATCATTGCTGATATTTCAGGGTCACCAGCTAATCACTTGAGTTCTTTCATTACATTTTCATGTGGATGTCCATATGACTTAACTTAAAATAACATAGCCAAAAGAACTCAAGAGAAAAGTCTCCTTAAATAAATACAGGAAACATTATTTAGTTCACTGAAGGAGATTGTATACTAACATTAGTTCTCATTTAGTCATTGAGGAAACATTAACTCAAGAACGTGGCCTGGGTGTTAGTCTCATAGGGCTGCAGAAACCAAATTCCATAGTGGGGAGGCTTAAATGACAGGGCATTTATCATCTCATGTTTCTGGAGATCAGAAGTCAGCGGGCCTGGCTCTTTCTGAGGCTGTGGGAATCCATTCCGGGCCTCTCTCTAAGCGTCCGGTGGTTTGCTGGCAATCTCCGGCATTCCTTGGCTTGTGGCAGAATCACTTTGATCTCTGCCTTTACCTTCACCTGGCATTCTCCTTGTGCATGTGACTTCGTGTCCAAATTTTTATAAGGCCACCTCCCTAATAGCCTTCTAAAGACTCTGTTTCCCAAAAAGACCTCATTGTGAAGTCCTGGGGCTGAGGACTTCAACATGGCCTTTTGGAAAGACACAATGCAATCCACAGCAGTCTGGTTTCACTTGAGATATTTTAAAGTTAACTGCCACGCATCCAAAATGGAAACCATCCCCATTTCTTCCACATGCACTGGAATATTTATGAATTTAAGTTACCATAATCTTTTTTTACAGACCCAGAGATGTCACTAACAAGTCTGCTTTTAAAATTGGGTGACCAGAGCCGATATGTGAGGTTTGCAGCTATAGACGTGCCTGGCGCGTAGGGAAGGCCCGCCACTTGTATCTATAGATGTTCATGATGTACAAAGGGTTAAGTGAATTTCAAATCAAGTTGCTGTCACAAAAGGTAAGCTTTCCTTCTTTTGACGACTGAGTAATATTCCCTTTACAAGGCTGTGTAAATGCATCTCAGCCTTGCTATCCCTCATCTACTGAGGGACACTTGGGTGGCTTCCAAATCTTGGCTGTTATAAATAACTCTGTAAATTGTAAATAGCATAGGAGTGTATATAATTTTTCAAGATTTTTAAAGTTCCGGTTTCCTGTAGTCAGCAAAATCGTGATTTTCTTCATAAATGGGAATGAAAGGCATGATCTGTCACTAGCTCGCTGATGTGATTGGATCCTTGCCCACTGCACACTCTTGAAAATGGAGGTTGAAGTCTCATCTATTAACTGTTACATTTTGGACCTGTGTATGGTTTCTTGTTCATTAAACTGTGAAATCCCCTGGTTGGAGGTTGCATCTCTGAATTATTGATTAGCTCTCATTTTAACTGGAACTTTTTGGAAAAATCCAGAATTCTAATCCATAGAAGCTGAAACTATTTATCTATAATGTTCAGTCTTTCTTTTCCCACTCGTGTGGAGGTTTGCTCACATTCACCTTATTAAGAGAGTGAGTTTTAACCTGCAAAGTAGTTATTAAAAAATCATCTCTGTCCCCATCAAAGGAGCAAAGGCTTTCCAGGAAATGAGAATAAACTAACCTATAGCATTTACAGATAACCAAAGGATATGGAATACTAAGATTGTTAGAACTCAAATTTAAAATGTTTTCTTTTATTGCATTTTTATTGGTCAAATAGCATCAGAGGGAAAGGCAAGCCATATTCAATTTTATTGTTAATTTTCTCAGGTGTGATAACAGTGTTATGGTTATATAAGAGGTTGCCCTTATTTTAAGGACATGCATGCTATATCTTAGGAATGAAATGTCAAGCATATTATCAACCTACTTTCAAATGATTCAGCAAACACACACACACACACACACACACACACACACACACAGACACACATTCTCGAGCTTAGAACTTAGATCTTGTGCTATTTGTTACAGTTTTCTGTATATGTGAAAATTGTATAAAAAGTTGTAGAGAAAAAGAGATGGTGACGATGGAGAAAGTTTTCTTCCACTGGTAAGTTTGTCACTTACCACTTGCCCTGTGCCTACCACATTCAAGGTTCAACCCTTTGCTCCCCCATCCACCACCCCTAAAGAACATAGGCTCAAAGTCTTTTACAATATTGTCGGAGAGTCAAAACATCTACATTTACAAATTATTTTCCACCTAATGGAATGTTTTGAGGGTTAAATGAGCTATTTGAGTGTGTTGCTTAGAACTTTGCTTGGCACAAAGAATCCTATATAAGAAAGAGGGAATATGCTAATTGACTATCACACTCTCACAAGATGGTAGCACCCAGTCCCCTCAGCCCTACTGGCAGTGAATTTTCGTGTGACCATTATCTTTTTTAAAAAAATCCTTACCTAAGGATAGGATTATTTCTATTAGATCATCTGTTCTCAGGGAGCAGGCTTAAGCCAGTAGGTGGGCATCTCCCAAGGATCCCAGACTGAGAGGGCACAGGCTAAGCTGAAGAACTCCCCCATGTGCATGAATTTTCATGCACTGGGTCTCTAGTTTTATCATAACAGCCCACACGGATGAACAAAAATTGGTTTACATTACATGTACCAATAAAATGAACTAATCGCAGTGGTTCATCTCTGTTCATAAATCTGTGGTGGAAAAATAAATGGAATGTCTGCCAGCCCCAGGACAGCCTGTCTGTGTTAGGAGAAAAAGTAACTAAACAGTGTGTCATAATCAGAGACAGAATACTAGGCCCTTGTGGTTTTTGCCCCACATCCTCTCCTTGCCCTGTGAAGCCATTGCCCCACTCTTTTCTGAGGCTGCCTTTGGGGTCAAGTTTATAGAATAACTCCATGTTTTAGGCCAGTGGGTACCTTCCATCCTTCTGACCAGAGGGATTGGCTTCCTGATGGTCACAGACATGAATTCTGCCCTTCTAGCTACGGAGGTTCAATCGGCAGGCTTTTGTTACTGGGAAAGCGTACTTCCTTTTCCTGTTGGAATCCATGTGAAAAGATAATGGGGCTGGAATTGTGGTAGACATCTCATGAGCACATGAGTCTAGAGCAGCGGTTCTCAACCTGTGGGTCACGACCCCTTTGGGGGTTGAACGACCCTTTCACAGGGGTCGCCTAAAACTATTGGAAAACACCTATTTCTCATGGTCTTAGGAACCAACACACCGCTCCTCGGTGTAGCAAAGTGTAGCAATGTAGTTTACTGTTGTCATATGAAGACTGTTATCCATGCTACACCACGATTTAAGACAAAATTTCATTTATTTGTAATTAGAAATCAATATTTCACAATCTACAATTACATATTGTTTTTGTGATTAATCACTATGCTTTAATTATGTTCATTTTGTAACAATGAAAATACATCCTGCATATCAGATATTTACATTACAATTCAATGTAGCAAAATTACAGTTATGAAGTAGCAATGGAAATAATTTTATGGTTGGGGGTCACCACAACATGAGGAACTGTATTAAAGGGTCACGGCATTAGGAAGGTTGAGAACCACTGGTCTAGAGCAAGGATTGAATACCAAGAAAACAGAACTGAGAAATCCAGAGATAGGAGCTCCAGCCTCATGAAGTCATTTGACCCTGAATCAAGCCATACCTGAAGCAGAAGGTCCTTCTGGGTCTTCAGTTTTGTGAGCAAATAAATCCCTTTTTCCTTTCCTTACTGGTTTGAGGTAGGGGTTTTGTCACCTGCAGAAGCAAGAATTATAAGTAACACAGTTATGGGAAGTTGGGTTTGAGGGAAGGTGGCAGGTAATCCATAAGATGGAAAGGCTGAGTTACAGAGACAGGTTGTAAATCTCCAGTAAGCACACGTTCTCCTTTCTTTGAAATCATAAAACACTTTGCTTCTACAATTGATATGCCATGTATCACATATTGCCTTGAATTGCAATTACAGTTTTTTGTGTGGCGGATACAAATTTCACAACCATAAAACTCCGGTGTGCAGGAATGTAACTTTCTTTATTGTTTTATAATTGAGCTTAATTTAGCTCACAAGCCCTCATTTCTGCTAATGGCGGGTAACTTAATCTTGTTGATTGCAGGCAATTGTGTCAGTCCTGGTTTAAAACATGGCTTCTTTTGAGGGAAATACCGAGTTAATTCAGGAATCCTAATCCCTTCGGCTCCCAACCTTTCCCTTGGGGTGATCTATATTCTAGCAAATGTGGCCTGGAGGCAACATGTCTGGTCTAGGAGCCAACCTCTGACCCCTTCTCCTCCATCCCCCCAGATTTCTGACGGATTCATTGGCACTGCGTGCTCATTACCGAAGACCCTAGCCACACCCAGCTCATAGTTCAGACCCTAGAAACTCAGCCACACCCTCCATCTAGGTCCCAGCCTGGGCTGCCCACACAGGCCCTGACTGCACAGCACAGTTGTTTCCCAGACAGGTGCACTAGCTGTCAAGTCTCCACCCTTGGCATCCCATTCTAATTTTGGGGAACCACATCCTGCAGCAGTGAGGGACACCAGGGGATGGGATGTCTCAGCATCCTGTGGCCCTAAACCAGCTCTGCTCCCATTTCTGTGCTACAAGAACCACTTCTGTGGATCCAGGGCATTCAGGGATCCAGACACCACTCCCCTCCCCACACTACTTTCCCCCTCCCCCACTTCCTCAACTCTCAGACAACCTGCTTTGCTCTGGAGCTGCAAACCTCATGGGAAGGGGCCATTTGATCTCAAGAACAGGTTCAAAGCCTGGCCCTGCCCTCACCCCTCTTGCCTCCTGTCTGAACTCCACAGTCACCCCCTCACCCCTCCCCCCCCCAAGAGCCAACCTGAGAAGGGCTCTTGGTCCCCATGTGTGCTGTGGGCCAAGTACTTTGCTCTGGGTACCCCCAGGCCGGCCCCTGATATTAATTAAAATAACGAGGACAATATTATTCCTTAAAATAATAATCCGTCCTGTCTCACCTGCATGGCTCTTCAACACAAAATCATGGCTTCCAAGACCACGTCTCCACTCTCAGTCCCCGGAAGTCCACCCCGGAGCTCTGTCGGAGTCTGGTAACTGGTTCCAGCTGCCTCTTTGGGTCCAGATCCTCCCTGTGGCCTCCCCGTGTGGTTTTCGTGGAGGAAGTGCCGCAGGGCACAACACGAACTACAAAGCCGAGTTCCTGGGAAGGAAATTCCCTGAGGGCAGTGAGATCCGGCTGTTCTCCAGCCATTGGAAGCACCTGGCCTGGCGCCTGGTCCTGCTCCCCCTGTGGGCATGCGATGGTCACGATGGTCACGGGCTGCTGCCTCTGCTGGCCTTTTGACCTCCTTGCAAATTCCACCCACGGTCCTGAGAAGCACAATGTGAAAAGGAACTTTCTGGGCTGTGCGAATGTTCTTTTTCTTTAGGCCGGCGGGTTCCTGAGCAGGCACTGTTCTGTAGCCTCTGAGAATTGGCTTTAGTATTTGCTATCAGCAGCTTCCTCCTGAAGGAACCACACCAAACTCCCTGGAGAGGTGGCTTGGGGTGTAGTGACCCCTGTGACACTCTGTCATCCTCAGAGTCTTGGGTTAAAGTGTGACCTTCCCTCCCCAAAGCTCTGTGGACACCCAAGTGGCTAGCCCCTGGTACCTGTTAGAAGTAGAGTCCTGCAGCTGGAAGTAGTTAAGAATCAGATGAGATGATCCTATAGTAGCTCGGCTCCTATACTCGTGTTCTCGTGGGAAACGGAGAGGATATTCATGGACACAGACACACAAAGCAAAAGCCACGTTGACCGAGGTGCCTGAGACAGGGGTGGGGTGGGTGAAGCATCGACAGTCCAGGGAGTGCTGGGATTGCTGGGGCCACCAGAAAGTAGGAGGAGGCAGGAAGGATTCTTCCCTGGAGCCTCCCTCAGAACAGGGCCCTGCAGACACCTTGACCGTGGACTTCTGGCCTCCAAAGCTGTGAGACAGTAAATTTCTGCCATTTCCACCACTCAGCTGTGCCACTTTATGGCAGCCCGGGGAAAGGAATACACCGGAAACCTCACTCCAGCCCCAGGTGCCTCTCCTCAGTGCTGGGGTCAGCTGTCCTGCGGGCCCGGGCATTACAAGGATCCAGAGAATGTTCCTAGCCTGGTCCCCGGCTGCTCCGGCCCAGATGTCCTCCCCTCTCTGAGAATTCTGCCAGCATCCTCTTGCCAGTCCCACGTTCCTCCGCCCTCCCTTCCCCCCACGTCACCACACATCCCAGAGTGTATCACTCCAGTCCTCCCTGTCCAGTCTCAGGTGTGGCTTCCCAGGAAGTGAACTGGGCACCAGATTATGACTCGCAGAAGTGGATACTCTTTTCCCAGCTCTCCCCACTTTCAGAACTTGTTTAACCACAGTTTCTGGGGCCCAACTCCAGAGATTCTGATTCAAGGACTCTGGGGGAGCCCGAGAACGAAAACCAGCATTTCTTTTCTTTTTCTGAATATTGATTTTTTTCAGAGAGGAAGGGATAGTTAGAAACATCGATGAGAGAGAAACATCCATCAGCCACCTTCTGCACACCCCCTACTGGGGATGTGCCTGCCACCAAGTACATGCCCTTGACCGGAACCAAACCTGGGGCCTTTCAGTCTGCAGGTCGACACTCTATCCACTGAGCCAAACCGGTTTCGGCAAGGGAACTGGCATTTCTAACAAACTCTCTGATGCGGCTTGTCCTGATTCAAGGACCACACCGTAAGACTCGCTGGCCTGTTAGGCGAATGATGGGGTCTCCTGGCGTCTGGGCAAGACTGGTGTCCTGAGAGGGCAGCCTGCAGGAGAGGTGGGTGGAAATTAATTTCAGGTGAGATTTTGAGGTTCCGCTACGAATGGAGAGAGTCTGTGTGATGGGTTGAGGGAGACAGGCTGGTGTGTTGGCCAAGGTTGGCCTCTGGGTCTTGGTCTGTGGCAAAGCTGGAGGAGTGAACAGCCCCGGGCAGAAGCCCCCACAAGTCTCTGAGACAGAGAGATCCCCCAAGCCATTCTGTTGGGCAAAGAAGACAAAGCGTAAAATATAAAAGAGGAGTAGGACATTCTCGTGTGTGCCTGTGCATCTGTGTGTGCACCTAAATGTGTGCATGTGTGTACGTGTGTGCACACTCATTTGGTCATGGGCTTGCTGAGAGCTTTCTACTTTATCTGTGTAACACAGAGCCACCACCAGGAGCAGTTTCCAATACAAAAGCCAAGATAGCCCTAGTCAACACACACACACACACACACACACACACACACACAGCACAGAGGCACACACACTGTTTTGTTTATTTGAGGTTTCACTCTACTGTATAGCAATCTATTTTTATAAAATATATTTTATTGATTTTTCACAGAGAGGAAGGGAGAGGGATAGAAAGTCAGAAACATCAATGAGAGGGAGACATCGATCAGCTGCCTCCTGCACGCCCCCTACTGGGGATGTGCCCGAAACCAGGATACATGCCCTTGACTGGAATCGAACCTGGGACCTTTCAGTCTGCAGGCCGACGCTCTATCCACTGAGCCAAACCGGTTTCGGCGCAATCTATTTTTTTACAGCAGCCCTTGCCTCCTGCTTTGCAGTTCCTCACTCTTTGGGGTTTACTCTGTCCAGCCTTGCTCCCCACCCAGCAAAGCCCAGCGTTTCATTTCGCTCTGCCTTTTCTGTGTCAGTTACACAGAAGATGTTTCGAACCTTCTGTGCTTTTTGTTGTTCTAGTCATCTCTGAGCATGCTCCCAGACAAGCCCGGCCCGAGACACCACCTCTCTGCAGCCTACATTACGCTGCGCCGTGTGCCAGCAGGTGGCAGGTGTTCATCCTTCTCCCTCTCATCACAGAGTCTAGGGATACACCAAGTGCCAACCCATCCTCCCCTTATGGCTTCTTCTGATACTCGGGACAAAGAAGGAGCTGTAAGCCCAGAGCTGAGTTAATCACATCCCTATTGCCAGCGCATTCACATCATCATTCGGTCTAGATGCGGTTTTCTCCACCTACCCTCTCTCCATCTCCTCCACGGGGTCCCCTCTCTCAGTAAGTGTATCTGCGGGAGGTGCTAACCGCACTCTACCTGGACCCCTTCCCAGGTGGTGCACCTGGCAGCTGGTGCGCGTGGGTGCGACAGCTCCAGCTGCCCTGGCTCTGGGCTCTGGATGGTGACAGTCACTCACTGCAGGGAGTTCCTGGCTGAGACTTACACATTGAGTGGAGGGTGAGGGGTGGGGGGTAGGGAGTCCCAGCCAATGACTGGCGGATAAAGGGTCCAAAAGGTCAGCCCTTTGTCTCAAGGTGGGATTAATGTAGGATGTGTCTTATGTCCCAGAGCCCTATGGGGATCTTTCTAGACTTTCCCCAAGTCCATACTTTAGGTGAACTTCTTCTTTTCCTGCCTCTTCGACTTCCGTACCCCATTTCACGTGAAAGCCCTCTCTTGGAGCATTGCATACATCTGAGTCTTGTCTCGGTATCACATAGAATGTGTAGTGTTGCTGTGTGTGTGTGTGTGTGTGTGTGTGTGTGTCTTTTTGAAGAGTTACTCTATGAACTCGCAGCCTTTCCCTCCCTTCCTATGCAGCCCTGTCTACCTAAGTCTATCTCTCCTGCTCTCCATTAATTCATCCCGTCTGCTCTAAACAAGTTCTTTAAAGAACTGCTGATTCTTTCTGCCATGAGTGTGTTTCACTGTGTGTGCCACTTAACTGGCCACCTCCCCAGTGAGAAACACTTTGATTGCCTCTTCTCCGGCGTGGCCACAGGCAAGACCTTCATGGATGTCCTTGTATGAGGCCTCCCGTGATGATCTCTCTGATTGGACAGCTGGGAGTGGATCCTGAGCCCCAGGCGTGTTCATGCTTAGCTTCACGGGGGGTCCTACACATTGCTCCTGGGAGCTGCATGAAACTCCCAGCAGCAACATGCCTGTCTCCACACATCCTCTCCAAAATCAGGGAAGGTCTTCCCTTCCATGTGTTGTCATTCTGATGTCGGTTTCCCATCATGCTATTGGTTTCTTCTCCATTGCTAATGACTCAGCATCTCAAATTATATTGCTAATGACTCAGCATCTCAAATTATATTTGTTGGTTATTAGCGTTTCTGTTTTTAAACCAACTATGATCTTAAGAAAAAAAGAACTTCTTTGTTTATTCAAGACATCAATGCCTTGTTACTTTATACAGTGAAACTATCTTTGAGTGGGCCATCTGTCTCTTTTCTTTGTTTATGGCCTCTTTTACTAAGTACAAATACTTAACAGCTACTTCCTTATGCTCTCATTGTTGTTCAGATATATTGATGACATATCTCATGTTTATTTCACTTGCCCTTTATTGCAGTCCTCCAACCAGGACTCAGGCAAGAGTTCATAGGGACATGGGATAAGGGACAGTAGAGTCACAGAGACCATTTTCCCACAATCATGCTCACTTTTCATACTGAACCATTAATCCAACTCTTCTACCAGTCTCTCTCTTCACAAGCTTGAGTTCTTTTCCTAAAGCTTTTTAATCCCTCGTGCACAAGGACACCTGATGGGTCTTCCCCCTGAACTTGAGAGATGCCTTGACTTGCTTGAACCTCACAAAAAACACACGTTAGCATGCCAAGCTGGTCCCCACACTACAATGTAAACAACACGAGTTTAATTCCTCGGCAGACCCTCCTGAGAGGAACTTTTCATTTTTGTGTGTCTCTATAGGTCCCCAGTCATACACGGCTGCTCTTAGAGTCATCAAACAATATTACAGCCGATGCCCAGGTGGATACACAATGCTGAACAGCGTGATCCACATTCCAAGGGCTGGGAAGGAAGGTTTATTATTATTATTGTTGTTATTATTATTTACTGGGTTCCTTTGGGGACTCCTGGTGTGATCTCAAAAGATGATTTTGTGCACTGGTAGCTGAAGCTCTGAGGAAGGAGAATTCAAGGATGACCATGGTTTTCTACATGGACAGTTTCAGGAAGCCCACAGGTTCTCAGGGTGGTGGACACAGATACTTGGACTTCTTCTTTTTTTCTTTTTGAAGCAGGTAGTTCTTCCAAGACTTGACAAATCCCCCAGATGTCCCTGAAATCTGTACTCCTGAGGTACTGGTTCTTAAAGAAGCCTCTAGAAGGATCATGGAGAGGACCGTCCTACAGTTAATCTTGACCGAAATGGCCAGTGAAATGTGACGACTCCAATCCTTGACATGGCAGTGAGGCTTTCTGCTGCTCTGCAGTACTATTTCTCTGTCACTCCAGTTGGTGTCTCTGGTTCCACATGTCCAGCGTCCAACTAGCTCATGTCCCAGCACCTCCTTTCTCCAGTTTGCTGCCCCATGTCCACCAGAGAGCGAGGAAAAACATCCCACCATGATTCTGGAGGCACTGAGGAGCACTCATGACCACCACAGAGACCCTGAAAGGGTAGGGACTGGGCTGAGGCAAGTGGGGCTAAATCCTTAAAATCTGAATATTTTACTCATCATAAGTTCTTTTTTAATATTCAGTTTTATTTTTAAAAAGACTACATTAGGACATTAGTTATCTTGGTTACTGAGTTGTTTTGTTTTTTTGCACTTCAATACATTTCATAGCAAGTCCCTTCTTTGCTACAAATAGAGGGAGGGTAAAAAATATCACAGCTTTGACTGAAATTTTGCTTCATGTGAGAGTCTGAGAGAAAAGCAGTGTTGTGAGATAGGTAAGGGTCTACCTAACACCTACATAAATATTGATAGAAAAGAACATACCGAGGAATACGCTCTGGGAGGGAAGCGAAGACACAAAGAAGGTCGGTTTGAGCTTGAGATTTCTGAGGGGCAAGCTGTCCAGATGCCTTTCTGTGTCAGCCCTGCCTAGAAGACATTGTGTGTTTAGTTTCCACAGTGGCCTTCCAGGTACATTATGAAGACAATTCAAATCCATATCCCAGACCTACACAAGCTTCAGTGATTGGTTAAATTTTCTTGTTCAAGTAAAACTGATAGAATTCTTGATGAGCAAAAATGGAAAACTTGGCCACCAGTCTTTACTTCCTTCCCTGAGGGGCACTCTTGTGTAAGACTACCCTTATTCCTCCATGCCAGAGTCTTAGAGATGCTTTAGAAAGATGTAATTTGTAATGAATGCCAAATTTACACTGTGGATATAATGGTTTATATGATTTGTATTTTGCTGTATAGAGCTATTCATATTTTTCTCAACAATAAACAGTTCATTCCAACTGAATTAAGTTCTTTTTAATGAATCCATTTGTTGTTCTTATATAATTCTAAATTATTGAAATTCTTCAGTATTGATCCATGAAAAACTGAAGTAATCTGATCCAACAGTGTAAACAAAAAACAAAAATAATAGATAAAAGAAGCTTATTATGTTGTGAATAAATATATATATATTACTACTAGAATCTCATGGCAACTCCATAAATACCAAATAAATTGATTTGGGTAAAGATCTGGGATACTTTCTACTTATCGAACTGCAAACAGATAGCAATTTAACTTATTTTGATAATTGGCATGATTTTTCTTTTAACTAATATTTCCCAAAATTTATACCTATGAGGATTTCATGTGAACACGAATCTATAAAATTGACCCAGATTCTCTCTCAGCAGTAGAATTGATCTTTTTTTTTTTCCCCCTGTGTCTTGTAACACACAGTGGTGAACCTGCCTGGTATAATTGAAAAGAAATTCTTCATAGACCAGGATTATTTGCTAAATGTGTTTCTCTTTGAACATCAGTAGACTATGCACCTAAATTCAAGGAGAAAGTGAGAGAATTTTCTTGACCATGATATTCCTTTAATCTTCCCTGTTTCAAATTCTTTAGAAAACCTCAGCGTCCCTAGAGCATTCCCACGGTGGACACTATCACTACACAATAAGCTATAACAATAAGAAAAGCCCAGTTTCTGGAGAAACTTTATAAGATTCCTGATACATAATGTGTTCTTCTCTGAACATTGTTCTTTGGTATTTGAAATCAAGTTTTCTAAGGGATTTGTTCATATGGTTCCCTCTGTGTCTTCAGAAGGATGAGTTGGCACACAAACTTTACTGTAGCTGGCAGTCATTTGGCACTGCATTAGTAAACCAGAGCTGGTGGGCTAGTTTTCCCCCTTTGCCTCCCTGAGGATACTTAGGATCCTGGAGAAATGCATTACTGTCTGTTTCCTGGGGCCGGCTGGTGTAGCTCAATGATTGAGCATTGACTTATGAATGGTTCAATTCTAGGACGGGACACATGCCTGGGTTGTGGGCTCAACCTCAGTAGGAAGTGTGTAGCCAATCAACACTTCTCTCTCATCACTGATATTTCTCTCTCTCTCTCCCTCTCCTTTCCTCTCTGAAATTAAAGAAAAAAAATCTGTTCCCTGGGATTAAACGTATGAATAAGGAGCCCTGTTGGCTCTTGGGGAAAGAGTTCTCTATGTGTAATGACAAATGCTACTCTAGAAGGATGTGCCAGCCAAAGTAGGACAATGAAAGAAGCAGTTCCTCAGTTGGGTTACCAGCTCGGAGAGAATGTGTCACTAGCACCTGGACAGGTTTTGAAGGTTGAGCAGGAGTTCTGCAGGAGGGCGGACCTTCACCCAGCTCATGATGCCATTGTCAGCCATCTCACACTTCACAGCTACGGCTTCTCAGTGACCTTCAGACAATTGTCCCCTGGTGCCTGCCTTCCTTGTCCCTAAACAAAGATGTGCCTTCCTGGGTGTGTAAGCTGCCCTCACCTCCCACAAGGATGGCCCCTCATACAAAAACTGGTCACCTTTGCTGAAAGTAGGGCTGATCCTGAGGCAGAGCCCCTCTTGGGGTCACATTGAAACCGAGACTTCACCTGAAATTGTGCCTTTGCTTGCTGCCCTCTGCTTCTCCCTGATCGGCTGCCCACACCAGGCCCGCCTCAGGGACTCACTGGGCCTGAATCCTTGGCTCAGAATGTCCTGGGAGGACCCACCTCAGACAGAACATAGCAGAACAGGAATTCTGGGAGGGGCCACAGCAGCTGCGTGCGTCAGAAATCCTAAGTACCATGTCAAATGAATTCATACTGCGTGTGAAAATACTTTGTGAAGTTTTTTGCTCTGCTAACAATGATATCACGTTTTCAGTTTATAACTGTCTTTGCAAACAGGTCCGGAGAGAGCTTTCTCAGCATCTCTCCCCCTCCCCCTGCTCAACAGCGCCCTCAGTGTGGTTCCAGTGAGAGGAGAGTGGGTGGTGCCAAAGGAAAGATGCTTAAATATCTCCGGGACAAAACATTCCTTTACTTTCTTTGATTCAAGGCTTTCACTTGGTCCACTGGAGGCTTTTCCGAGCTGTATGTTACCACTCCGCTTTCTATCAGAGTTCAGTGTTTTATAATCCCACCTCCTAACCCCCTCTTTAAAAAAAAAACACACCCCAATTTCTTCAAAACAGCCCTTTCCATTCTATGGCTATAGAAGAAATAGTGGTAAGTCAGAAACTTCTCTCTCCTGGTTATTTTACCGTTTGGCACTGGGCCCTTGGAGATCAGGGGCCAGAATCAGAGAGAGGCCTGGGTTGTGGGCTCAACCCGCAGTAGGAAGTGTGTAGGAGACAGCCAGTCAACACTTACATAACAGCCTGGCCGCTGTGCTAGGCCACTGCTCGATTTACTGACCTCCTTCGCTGTGGTCCGTTTGCCCCAGGTTCAATGAGCCATAAAAAACAGATCCTCCGACACGCTGACAGCCTCTGCTTCAGAGAGGTAAGGTCAGCGGGGAGCCTACAACAGATGATTCTCTTTTAATTCCGTGTATGACGAGGAATGATCATCGGAATTAGTGGTCCATTTTAAGGCAAGGTGGGTAGAAACTCGGGCCCTTTACACAATTTCCCTGGGTTTAAAATAACCATCACTCTAAACTCCATGCTTCCTCCAACTCCCTCTCCTCCTCCCCCTTTCCCTCCCTTCCTCGCTTATTTATTTATTTTATTGAGAACGATATTTTATTTAGTCAGCTCTCTTTACCACCAAACCTGGGGATTCAAAATGAGCATCCTTGCCGGTGAGCTTCTTAGAGGCCCCAGAAAAAGTGTTAACCTTGTGCTCCGTGTTGTTCTGCTGTGTTTTGTCCAAATGCACCTGTCTGAGCCGGCTGCTCCCGGCTTCACCTGGATTCCCCTGCCCACAGTTTCACTCGGGAAAACCAAGTCCTCTGGATGGTGTGCACAGTGGTCAGAGTTCGGCTCCTCAGATGCTGTGTGTGTGTGTGTGTGTGTGTGTGTGTGTGTGTGTCTGTGTGTGTGTGTGTGTGTGTGTATTGATTTTTCACAGAGAGGAAGGGAGAGGGATAGAAAGTCGGAAACATCGATGAGAGCCGCCTCCTGCACGCCCCCTACTGGGGATGTGCCCGCAACCAATGTACGTGCCCTTGACCGGAATCAAACCTGGCACCCTTCAGTCCGAAGGCCGACGCTATCACCACTGAGCCAAACGGGTTTCGGCTCCTCAGATGCTTTTGCTTATTCTTTCTACAGCTCTTTGCCAGTTGGCATCGACAGAATTTTCCTCTGAGCGATCAAGACCAGGTGCTTCCCACTGAGTGTGTTCTCCAGCTCGAGCACCAGCCGGACTTGAGTTTTCTGGAAAGACTTGAGTTGAGGAATCGGAACAAAGATCATAATAGCTTTTCGACCACCCTCAATTTCAACTTCCTGGACTGCTGTGATGTTCAGCCCCTGTATTTTGGCCTTGTGTGCTGAGTTCATCTCCAGCTCCAGCAAAACCTTGGAGATGCCAGACTCGAAGTCATCTGGCTTCTTGCCATTGTGCTTCACAGTCTTGGCATTGGAATTGAACTTGGCCTTCTCCTGGGTGAGCGCTGGCCTGAGAAGAGGCCTAGGTCTCAGGAGAGCTTCTCAAACCTCGTGGCGGAAAGGCCCTCCCTTTCTATCTTGAATTCGACGGCAGCTTTATAATTTGCTGGATGTTCAGTGTGAATTCAGAACTTGCAAAAGTTCTATAAAAATTTTAAACATCTATTGGCAGCGCGAGCCTCCAAACTCTTCCACGCCAGCCATTCTGGGCCCCGGCTCACCTGCTGGAGGCAAGGCTGTTAACGGTCCCAGTTTCAGGGGAGAACAGGTGCTGGCCCTTTAATGGCAAACTGTCTGACTTCCGGCAAATGTAATCCCATGAATCTCAGTTTCCTCAGGTGCAAAGAGGAGATAATTATGTCTTCCATGCTGAAAAGGAAAGAGATATTGCTCTGGCATGTAACTAGCATATAATCAGAGCTTAATAAATGACAGGCATCATTGTGAGACAAGCTGGGGACAGGAAAGGAAAAGGAAAGCTTTGGGGGAAAGGGGGAGCTTCAAAACTGTGGTCTTCTTGGAAGTGGGACTGAAATGATATCTCCGAGTCTGTCATTGGGAAAGAGCTGGGTGTGTGGCTGGGAGGAGTGGGGGGACAGACCACAGCCAGATCAGAGGGTGGTGGTTATTTTGATGGCCTCTGCTGAGAAGGTGTCCAGGGTCAGCAGTTCAGGGATGTTGGGGAAATCCCCCCACTGTACATGGGACCCCCCTTTCCCCCCACCCTGCACCCCAAGCAATGCCCAGCTGAATTGGGTTAGCGGACGGGAGTCGACATTAACAACAACTCTTCATCTCAACACAGCTTTATCCCTAATTCAGTTTCTTCTCTTTCTCCTTTCCTCTTCCTCCTTTGTATAAGCCTCTATGTTAAGGAACTACAGTACAGTGGTACCTTGAGATACGAGTGCCTTAACATACGAGATTTATGAGATACGAGCCGTGGAGCGAGCGATTTTTGCTTTGAAATACGAGCAACAGTTGAGATACGAGTAATCGCGCAGATCGGCCAGCTGCACATGACCCACCAGTTTACCGCGACTTGAGCATCTCATAGTTTTCCACGCCTCAAGGTTATGGAACGAATAAACTCGTATATTTTAAAAATGCGTCTCCCTGTCAGAAATAGAGTCAACAAGTGCGTCTTGGAGCATGTTAAGCAGATGGTCTTCCCCATGCCGGATACAAGAGCTGTTGTTTTGTGACCTCATCCATCCTGCCTGCAGCCGGAGATGGGGAGCTGAAAATGCAGAGGGCTCTGGGTGGGGATCTAGCCAGAGTCTAGATGTCTTGAGCTGGAGGCAAGAACAAGAAAGACCTGAGAGGGTGAAGGATGTGGGAGAAGGAACTTAGTTTCGCCTGTGGAAGCTGCACTAAAATGGCAACTCTCCCACACACCTTGTCAACACACACATTCTGATCCTCATGGTAAATGTCATAAGGGCGGGTGGAGTGAATTTATTGACAAATTTCTCCCTCTGTAACCCTACCTTACACACGCATCTTTGCTTCCTTTTTATCAAAACCAGAACCATTCAAGAGGGGATGCCCTAGAAATCTGCATGTCCTCATTCCTTTACGGACAAATGTGAAAAGACTAAAATACTAAAATACCCATGAGAGGCAAGAGGGGGAGAGACAGAGAAAGAGAGAGGGAGAGGGAAAGAGAGAAAGAGAAGAGGGAGAGAGAGGAAGAAGAAAAGGGGGGGGGAGAGAGAGAGAGAGAGAGAGAGAGAGAGAGAGAGAGAGAGAGAGAGAGAAGAGGAGAGGAGAGGAGAGGAGAGGAGAGGAGAGAAGAGAAGAGAAGAGAAGAGAAGAGAAGAGAAGAAGAGGAGAGGAGAGGAGGGAGAGGGAGAGGGAGAGGGAGAGGGAGAGGGAGAGGGAAATGAATTGAAAATTAAACACTGGGAAAATGGTAAACATTCATTAGGAAGTTTATTTTTTTAAGCCTATCCATTTCCTAGGTTCAACTTTTTAACAAGAGAGGTTAAAACATAGTACTTTAAAAAGAGAAGCTGCAAACTAAGTTGGTAGGATAATCTTAACACGTCTATGCATTCACCTCCCCTCCACCCCCCATACCTATACACCTGAGAAAATGTTTTGAATAAATGTACATAGGTATGGCATCTCTGGACAACTTTATGTTAGGGTGAAAGGTCACCTAAGGTTAGTATCACAAACTGGACAATGATTAATACACCTCAAACTGAGTTATACTATCAAAGGGAGAGTAATTTTAGTAATTAATACAACTGCTTAATTCTCACATATTTGAAGACTTGTCACGTATTTCTGATTAATTTGTAGTGAAAATGGCAATAAAGCAAGAAGATCTCAGTCTGAGCACAGATGTGATTTTAGTTGATATTAAAAAATAACCTCATTAAGACCCACGTTTGTTAATGACCGTAACTGTCACAGACCTTGGCCAAGGTGTGAGCCTGCGTTAGAATGTATGTATTGATTTATAAACCCGTGTTGGATTGTTTTCCGAGCAGAGTAATTGTATGCACTGCAGAATTCAATCTCTGAATTCTAAAACTTCGTTCCCAGAGTCAGTAAATGTCAGTGGCGAAGGTAATGGGCCATAGAAATAAAATTCCCATCGTGGAGGGATGGGTGGCGTGATCTCGCAGTAGTCAGGCCGGTGAATCTGGTTTACATCAGATGCTCAGATTCTCTGTGTGGTGAGGCTTTGCCAACAAAGCCATGTCAGGGGAGACTGGACTTACTCCTTTTTAGCACTTAAAAAATCTTATGTATTAATTAGGGGTCCAGTGCATGAAATTCGTGCATTGGGGAGGGATCCCTCAGCCCAGCCTGCTGCCCCCTCTCACATACTGGGAGCCCTCAGGGATGTCCTACTGATGGCTGAGGCCTACTCCCCGATAGGAGTGGACCTAAGCCCCAGTCTGGCCTCCTTTTGTGGGAGACGACCAGGCTGATCAGGGGAAGGTGCCAGCCCCATCACCCCACTGCTGCAGCCACTGCCAGTCACCACAGCTGCCAAGGTGTTTTCATCAACTAAACTCCAGTCCCTTCACCATGAAAACATGACAACTTCCTTTAGGCATTTTCAAGATGTGTCTTTCATAAGGATATGACATTTCTTTCTTTATTTTTCTTTTTATCATCTCCTGAGGATATGTTTCCATTGATTTTTTTTCTCCTTCCCTCTGCCCAGGCTTTAGGCTTGGGAAGGGGGCATGTTCCCCTGCCCCTCAGATGGCCAGCTGGGAGTGACCTGGGTGCCACGGGGGTTCCTGGGACCCAGGTATGTATGCAAATTAATCATCATCTTTGTTGGGTTAATTTGCATACTCACTCTGGCTGTGAGCATAGCGGAGGTACAGTCAATTTACACGTTTCTCTATCATTAGGTAAGATCTGTGAATGTTTTCACAAATTACCACAGACATGGTGATTTAAAATGATGCAGATTTATTCTCTTACAGATGTAGCAGCCAGAAGTCCAAAATGCGTTTCAGCAGGTTGTGATCAAGTGTGGGCGGGACCTCTCCAAGAATCCTGTGGGGGACAACTTGTTTCTTTGCCTTTTCCATTTCCGGTGGCCACCTCTGTCCCCTCTGCCTGTGGCCTCATGGCTCCTGTCTCCATCTGGAAAGCACATCGCTCCAGTCCTGGTGTCTGTCGTTACCTCGCTTTCTCCTTCTCTGCCTTCCTCTGACAAGGACACTGTGCTTACCCTTAGAGCCCTCTCAGCTATTCCCGGGAATACTCCATCTCAAGAGCCTTAACTTCCATCTGCAAAGTCACATTTTTTATAGAAGATGGTATTCACAGGTCCTGAGGTTATTATGCTGTTTACCACATCTTAGAACTCCAATTATTAAGCTTGACCAGGATTACCACTATGTTCTTTTTTTTTAATTAAAAAGGGAATTATAGAGAACATTGTATTTTATTTAATCAAATCTCTTAATCTAAGAAAATAATATGTTTATGATAAAAGAAATTTAACCAAAATGTGTGCCAGGTAAAGTGAGGGCCTTTCACTCCAGACTAGGTTGGCCTTGGTGGCCAGTTGGCCCTCTTACACCAGCCCCAGACCCTTCCCCAGAGCTAACCGTAGTTACTTGTTTTTTGGGTGCCCTTCCAGAAAGTTTCACATATGAAGTGTGTATTTTTAACATGAATGGAAAACTCTATACATGTTGTTCTGTTCTTGAACTTTTGAGTTATTTTATCTTGGAACTCTTGTCAACACATCCAATTTTATCTTATTTTTTTAACTGTTGTGTAGTATCCACTGAATGGATGTACCATAATTTGTGTAAACATTAAAAAATATATATATATATATATAAGCATTTAAATTAGTTCCAGAATTTTCCTTGCAATGTAATCTACACCTTTATATGTGTATTTCTTTATATGTATCAGTAGTTAGTTGCGGAGTAACATTCCATTATAGCAATATACTAGAATTTGTTAATTTTTCCCCCTCTTGGTAGACATTTGATTGTTTCCAGGTTTTTGCTATTACAAATAAAGCTGCTATAAAAATTTGAATATATGTCTTTGTGTGAGCACATTTTCATTTCTTTTTGGTAAATACTTGGAGTAATGGGAAGCGTTGGGTCATGGGGTTTGTATATGGTCACCCTTGGTAAATGGTATCTGGTAGTTTCCAGAAGGAGTTGTATAAATTCACCCACCTCCCAGCACTGTGGGAGAGTCCAGCTGTTACATATTCTTGCCAACACTTGGCACTTTTCCCTGTTAGCCATTCTGATGGGTGTATGACAGCATTTGTTTCATTGTACTTTCAGTTAGCATTTCCCTGATCATTAATGTATTTGAGCGAATCTTCACATGTTTACTGACCATTTGGTTATCTTCTCAACGAATGAGTTACCTGTTCACATGCTTTTCTTATTGTGCTGTTGGTTTGCCTATCTTGTTCTTACTGATTTGAAGACGTTCTTTACATATTCTGGATCCAACTTCTTTATTATCTACTAGGGGCCTAGTGCACGAATTCATGCACCCTGAAAAAAAACTGTGGGCCAGGAGGCTGCGGTAGGCACAGGGGCGGGTCTTGGCCCATCCTCCGTACCATTGCCTGGCTCCTCCCACCGAGGCCCCCTGGTCCCCTGTCTGCCAGTAGCCCCACTCCCGCTACCATTGCCCCCACATGCTGATGGCACCAGCCACGCTCACACCCATGCTCACACTCACTGATGGCACCAAGCAATTAGGACTGGTGCTGGCTGCAGGTGTGAGCAGGGCCAGCACTGGCAGTAGGTGCAAGAGGCAGCTGCTAACTCCGATCTCCCTTCAGGAGCAGGGGAGGTGGAGAAGCCCTGAGGGGCGAATGGGGTCGGCAGCTGCCTCTTGCACCCGCTGATGGTGCCCAGTAATTGGGGCTGGCGCTGGGCATGGGAAGTGGGTTCGAGCAGCAGAGCAGCAGCTCTGGCACCAGTAGCGGATGCAAGCAGGGTTGGTGCCAGCAGCAGGTGCAAGTGCCAGGTGGGACTGTGGCATGCAGGAGCAAAGAATCTTCAGTAACAACCAGAAGCTAGTCCTGATGACAGCGTCAGTGTCCTGCCTTGGTCTGGCACCTCTGCCCACCTGCTCAACCATCCTGCCATGGCAAATGCCCACCATGTTCTGCGCCCACCCTCTGGTCAGCGCATGTCATAACAACCGGTTGTTTGTTCTGCCGTTCTATTTGCATATTAGCCTTTTATTATATAGAATATGCATTGAAAATTAACTCCCACTCTGTGGGAGTCCATATTCACTCTCTCAATGGTGTCTTTTAATCAAAAGTTCTTAATTTTCATCAATTCCAGTTTATCAAACTTTTCTTCACTCTACTGTGCTGCTGTATTATTTTATTAAATCTTTGCCTGTTCCAAGGTCAGACAGATATCCCGTTATGTGATCTTCTAGGTAGGTAAGTGGAATCAGCTCTTGTGTATGATTCAAGAGGGTGAGAGTCAGGTTTGAAAATATAACTATTCAACTGACCCTGTTCCACTTACTAAAAGGACCACCTTTTCCTCATGACTGTAATGCTACTTCTGATGTTGAGAGTTTGTGCAGGAAAGGAGGAATTGCCAAACTCTCATCTCCCATTCCCCTTATCCTTTGCCACTGTGGAGCACTCAGCAGTCTTTGAAACATCTGTAGGTCTATTTCTAGACTCCCTGTTCTGTTTCACTAGATGCGATTTGATTTAGGAAAAAGAAAGAATGTGACCCTTCTCTCATCTGAGTGCCTTGCAGCAAATTTGTACCATTAGAATAATTCTGCTTTGATCAGGATATGCCTAAAGAGTTGTTTTGAATTCTTGTTCCCTTCTGTGCTTAAGTTAATCTTAATTAGATTCTCCAATCCTTTTCAAGATATTTGGAGGAGATAAGCCCGTAACCGCTTTAGGGTAGAATGTCCTGGGAGAGGTTCTGCCTGAGAGAAATGAGGGTGGGCCTCTGTCAGAAGTCAGGAGGCTCTTCCAATGGGTGTCGGACTGTTCCACAGCATTCCTCCTCCTATGGTGTCCCAGCATATGTCTCTCTGGCTCAAGATTCTCCAAGCCAGTTTGAAAAACATCATCTGCTCGTTTTTATCTTGGCTTGTTCTGTGTGCCTCTCCCTCCAAGGCCTTTTCCCTGCTTTTGGTCTCTAGAAAGTGAATCCCCTGTCTGATATCTGTGAGAAAGCCTCTCCTAATCCCGTCAGCCTTATGATCTCCTCTCTGACCAACGGCGGCTATTATCTTGAAATCACCTGTTTTGGTCTTTGTATCATTACTAAATATTTCAAAGGTACTTTGCCTTGTCTCTCGAGCTGGAAGCGCAGCTCTGCAGGAGGTCAAGGCCTGCTCTTACTCAAAGCAGTTGATCCATAAATATTTCATCTCTGATGAAGGGAATGGTGGGCATGGAATTGGAGTTTAGTGGAGGCAACGGGGAGTCACGTGCTTTGGGTCACGGAGAAGAGAAGCAGAGGAAGGTCAGATGCCTGCAGGGGAGCCAAACCCCAGTTTGGATGCCTGCTGGTCTTTTGCCTCTAACATTTTGGTGTCAGATGACTGAGAATTTCCCTCACTACTTGCTTCATGTTTCCAAATGTGTGGATCTGAAAAGAGACCCCCTTTCACCTGGGATGGAGGTAGGGCATGACCGGGGCAAGGAGAAGATAACTTGGGTTTGATTTGGAACTTTTTTGTTTTTTAGCTGGGATGGAAGTAATGCTGGCATTCTCCCCCCTTTTGAAAACAAGCCTGCGACCAGGGAAGGTGTGGGAATATGAGGGGACAGACCAACACCACCATCTCTAGGCTTCACACAGACCATCACACCTGCAGGATGAGACGTCCTTTACAAAGATGCTCAACAGGATTGGTGTCATGTGCCATCAGCATAATGTGACAACTGCCTGGGCTGGCCGATCGACTCGGAAAAGCTGTTGAGTCGCAGGTTAAGCGAGACAATATGGAAGGACATTCGGTTGTTTGGGGACTTTTGTCACTTGCTCTTGACAGATGTTCTTCCCTGAGGTTTCTGGCAGAACGGAAAGAATGACCTGAGACTTGAAAGTTGAAAAAAAATATATTGCCACCCCAGTATCCTCTTATTTAGTGACTTCTAACAAGTGTGCAATATAAAAATATCGCCCCCAGTCTAGTTTTGGGGAGCAATTGGAATAATCTGTAGTCACTTGCCTGCTGACAATGGTGGGTTTGCTGTTTGTTATGGGAACATTCCAAGGAACCCATCAATCGCCCTTTCTGGATTCCCCTGCGGTACTGACCTAGAGACAGCTAGAAGTGAGTAGAAATAAAGTGAATGGCATAGGGCAGTTCTGATAACAAAATCCTGATAACTCAACAGTTGAAACCTTAAATTCTCTCAGCATTTTCCGAGTGGAGATGAATTTCATCCAGCAAGGAGCCCAGGCCATGCAACGCTTCTTGACCTTTACAGGCCTTGTCGGAACCTTCCATCTTTCCCACTAAAGCTGAGTCCCATTAAACTGGCTTATAACCCGATACTCCTGGCTGGTCAGGGGCCACTCCTCCTAGAGTGCCCCTGCATGCACCTTACGTTTTTCCTCGGTTAATCTGTCTTTTGTGAATTAATATGAAGCCCCAACCACTCAAAGATAAGTTGATGTAGGCCAGTGGCTCTCAACCTTCCTAATGCCGCAACCCTTTAATACAGTTCTTTATGTTGTGGTGATCCCCAACCATAAAATGATTTTTGTCGCTCCTTCATAACTGTAATTTGCTACTGTTGTGAATCTTAATGTAAATATCTGTGTTTTCTGATGATCTTAGGAGACCCTGCTAGCTGTTCTCAACCCACAAGTTGAGAACCGCTGATGTAGGCCAAGGTTTCCTCCCAACAGAAGGAAATGCAAACTCCAGGGGAGCAGTATTCCAGTGACAATGTGGATGCGTGGAGGGGTAAAAGCAATACGTAGTGATGGAGTGGCTGGCGATTCCTCCTTTCCTGCACAAACTCTCATCTCCCATTCCCCTTATCCTTTGCCACTGTGGAGTACTCATCAGTCTTCGAAACATCTTCAGCTCCACTTTTTCTCATATTGGTCCCTCTTCAAAAGCTCCGAGCCTTTCTCTCTGCTAAGGATCTCCTTCTGATAACATTTAATGGCTTTATCTTGACAACTTCTCTATTGCTTTCTGCCAGATAGTATTAAGCACTCCTTTCTGTGTTCCCTTAGCCATGTAACCATCAATTGCCCATCTATGTCTCTATCCACAGCTATCCACTCATTTAGCTATCTCCCTGTTCTTTCATGTATCCACTGGCCCATCCATCTGCTCATGTTTTTGTTCATCCAACACTCCTTCCATCTACCCATGAAAGAAATATCCATCTAAACCCTATAGGTGTCTAAGTCTGGATTTGACCTTCACATGGATCAGATTGATTCCATTTGGTTGTGAAGCTTCCTCACAGAGTAGACAGCCAATTCCGGAAAACACTTTCCAGAATGTGACTCATCATCCCATGTCAGGTTTTGTTTTAATCGTCACTGGAGGATGTTTTTAAATTTATTTTAGAGAGAGGGGAAAGGAGAGAGAGAGAGAAAGATCAATATGTGAGAGAAACATCGATTGTTGCCTCACATATAGGCCCAGACTGGAGATGGAACCCACACCTGGGTATGTGCCCTGACTGGGAATCAAACCCAGGACTCTTTAGTGTAAAGAATAAAACTCCAACCCACTGAGCCAGACAGCTAGAGGTCATGTCAGGTTTTATGTCGGTTTGGAACAGTGGTTCTCAACCTTTCTAATGCCGCGACCCTTTAATACAGTTCCTCATGTTGTGGTGACCCCCAACCATACTTCATAACTGTAATTTTGCTATTGTTATGAATTATAATGTAAATACCTGTGTTTTCCGATGGTCTTAGGCGACCCCTGTGAAAGTGTCATTCGACCCCCAAAGGGGTCGCGACCCACAGGTTGAGAACCACTGGTTTGGAAGCACCCATCCTCAGTACCCTCTCTGCTCACTTGCCCTCTTGACCAATGGGGACCTGAGAAAGAAATGCTCAGTTTGAATTTTAGATTAAGAATCTGGAAATTCTCGGGCCTGTTTCTTCTGACCTAGAGACACCTAGAATCAGTCAAGGTCAGGGCCATCAATGGGATGCAGTTACTTCCGCTCATTTTAGCTTTAGGATGGTTACACATGTGCAGAATCGTGGATATTTTTACCACCAAACCATATTCAATACCTTTTCTTTGGTAGTCTCAAGAACAAATGGACTGTGGTAAAATGGAATGAGAACAAAAAGCTTTAGGAAGTGAAACCAGCACTTGGACGGAGAAACGCAACACACTCGCAGTGGCTTCTAACTCAGAGTTCTCCCTTAGGTGCCCTCCGTCATGGAGATAAAAAGAGCGCGAAGGAGTCTCTGACTCCGCTGTAAAATTTTCTTTATTGGAAGGAGCTCACCCTCTAACTCACATGGTGACACCTTAACCACCGCGCTCCTGGTCAAACATTCGCTGGCTCCTGCTAACACTTGTCAAACCGGAAAGGTCCTGGCTCAAAATAGAACCGGAGTTTCTTTTTTCCTGCTGATTTCCAAACTCCGTGTGGCAATTGGATGCTCATGGTTGTTTGGAAAAAAATAAAAAAAGGTTCTGCCTTCGTGGTAGTGATTTCAGCCTGTGTTAACAGACATAAACATTTTCGCTAAAAGGCAGGTATTTTTATTTGTTGAGGAATCAGAGCTCTTTTCTCTGACTCTGGCACCGGCTACGCACAGCCATAAATCAAGTGATGCACAGCTCATTTTCCTCTTCTCAGTGGAGGTTGACTCTCTGACTGTTCCATTCATTAGATGTGGAGTGAGAGAAATGCACACTTCATTTTCTTTGTGGCCACAACCTTATTTTCCCTCTTTGGGTCTGAAGGAAACCAATAAACCTCCTATCTTCAGATTTTCAGAGGAGTGCTTTCCATCTAGCTGATTCTCAAATGCTTTTAAATGGAAAAAAAAAAGAACCGAAAGCAGGCTGCTGTTCGGGTGATTTGCAAGCTCTCTGAAATTACTGTTTTTCTGCTTCGCAGACTCAGTGATTGACAGTGCCTTCCCCCAGATAGTCAAACAACTGGCCTTGGCCAGGATGACACCGTTGGAAATTGCTCATCTTTTTTTTCTTTTTTTTTTTCATGTCAGTTACTACCGAATGCAAACTAGAATTAATTTTTCATGGGCTAATGGTCTTGCATAGCTTCAGTGTACCTGCTGGGTTTATGAACTTTGTAAATAACATCCACTCTCTCTTTCCTTTTTTTCTTTCTTTTTTTTTCCATTCTTGGTCTCTTAGGAATTTTGTTTTTTTTCATGCTCTTAGCCCTTCCTCATATCTGGTTTCATTTGATAAGAGCAGGTCGGCTAGCCAACCTGGGGTGTGAGAAAACTCTTTGCAAATGGGGTCCAGTGGTCATAGTTAGCAACTGGGGCATTGGAGTGGAGCTCGAGGTTTCAGCACCATCGCCTCTGGCCCTTAGCTGTGTCCAGGGTGAGAAGCCATAGGCCAAAGGTCCTGTAGCCCATTGTACCTCACTCTAGACCAAGGTTTCTCAACCTTGACACTACTGACTTTTGGCCTGAAATAATTCTTTGTTGTGAGAAGGGGGCTATCTGGATTCATTGTAATATATTTAGCAGCACCCCTGGCTTTTATCCACTTCTTCCCCATGATTGACAACCAAAAATGCCTCCAGAAATTGGCAAATGTCCCCTGAATGGTGAGAGGATTGTCCCAGTTAAAAACTACGACTGTAGGTACTCTATCTACCCTGTGCTCTTCAAGGGGAAGTCTCTAGAGAAAGTTGGGATGAATGGGGAAAAAAGGAAAAGGATATGGGGAAGAAATCAGAAATGAGATGAACTTGGGGGTGTAGTAGCCTTTACTGAGAATCCAGACTCACTAACTCACTGGTCACTAACCCTGGTTGTGCATTGACACAAGCTGGAGAGCTTTATAAAATGCCCACTGTCTGAGCCCAGTCCCAACATCCTGAATTAATTGATTTGAGGAAAGCATCCTGTGTGATCGTGTGAGCATGGAACATAGCAGGTGCTCTGGTATTTCTCAGGCCGACAAGCAGAATATATTAGATCACTTACATAAAGTGTAAATCACCCCATCTCCCAATGCTGGGAATCTGATTTACTTTCTGGCTCAAGCTAAAGAATTGCAAGAATCAGGAAACCAGAGACAATGAGGATGACAGGGAACCAGGGATGGCATTCATGACCATTATACAGAGAATTCTAAGTATTCAATGAATACCAACAACAACAGGAAAGAAGGCACAGAGTAACCACAAAACAGATGGGACAAGCAGAAAGCATAGTAAAGAGCAACACCTAAATTCTTTCACTTCAAAAAAAGAATATTAAATGTAAATAGACTAAACACTCCAATGAAAAGGCAATGGCCCTTCTGATTTGTCCTGAAGTTTAAGGACCCCAACTCCAGCAGACTGGGGATGTAATCAGCTCTTTATAGGCAAACCAATCATAGAAAATTCACTAGCTAACTTATCAGCAACCATCCTAGAAACGAAAATCTCCTTGTCCCAATGAACAAGCCTGAGGACCTTCAGGAGTTAAGTTGGAGGCCTCAGCCATGGTGTTCTGTGCAGTACAGAGGGAGGCCTGACAGGCCTCTTAGTTCTTTCTCAAGCCCTGGCAATTAAGGGGCTCATCTGTGAGGTATAGATGGTCACATCTTGGGGACATCATCATCATTTCTGGATGTAATTCCCTGTGTGTTTGTATCCACCCGCTCTCTGTCTCTCAGTGGCCGTGGGCAGCATTTTAGCTATCTATTCATTTTAAATGGAAATAAGAGGTAAGAGAAAGTCCTTTAGGAGCAAGTTGGGAAATTAGCATTAACAATAAACAACTTAGGGCTTTTCACTTTAATTTCTGAACTGAAAATATCATCAACAGTGAGGCAATGAAGTACGATTTTATTGCTCCAGATAGCCTCTCCAGCTCCAAAATCTCTTTCCATCCAGCCTAATACTACACCACAAAGGTCATTACTAAATACTAAGTACTGTCATGGACACTGACTATTTAGTCACTTAAACACTGTACCTGACTGAGGGTGGCAAGGCCCATATGCTGGTGAGAAATACTTAAATACTGATCTCCACAGCCCAGCTGGCTCATCGCCATAAACCACAGCAGTGTCAGAGGGCACCTCTGGGCCAGCCTCCTCTCTCAGACTGCTCCTGGCACCTGCAAATAGCCCACAACCCCGTGTCTTGATTCTATTTTGAAATCTGAGATTACCACACAATGAAACGGAACAGAATGTGTATTTCTAGCGCCACCTCCTATCAGGATAAGCAGTTGAGAAGTTTCTGAGTCTGCGGGCTCTCTGGCAGGGCAGAGGAGGCATTCATGCCTCGTGGGGCCTTGTTTACCTCTCCAGGAAGCCGCATAACACACCCGACACTCTCCCTTCCTCAACTCCTTCGCCACACTTCCCACACATTGTCTTTGTATTTATTTATTTTCGCCCAAAGAACGCTCTGTTCCCTGCTCTCCTTAGACTCATGTTGGAGGAGCACCGGCAAGTTGTTGGACACAGGTGGCTATTAAATCCCGGATAACAAGCACACAGCTCAGCCCAGGGCGCCCTCCAATCCCCCAGCCGGGAATTAGAAGGGTGGGAAGAAATAACGCCCTGCTGGGGAGGTTGTGGGAGGGACATCTCCTCAATAAACATTAAAAATAAAATTAGAATAGGCATCTCACGGTTCCTCAGCTAGGCAGAAGCAAAATAAGTTGCAATTATCATCCCTAAGTTCTCATGGCTTGTCTCCAAAGAATGACCTCATTCTTTCTATTTGATCGAAGCCTCCTTCCCAAAGGTCACCCTTATAGGTGGCCAGAACCAAGACCGGAAGAGTCCCAGTTCCTCTTCCTGGGGCCACGTGGGCAATCACACCAACCACAGGGTTTGACTTCAAATAGTCAGGGGTCAGTGCCCAGGGCTCATTCTGGGAAATGGTACCGGGAAATCCTGAAATAAGTAGGATTGATTGAACTTGAAACTGTGATGTCTAGCACCAATTTGTATTTAAGGGTCTATGATGTCATAGGCAGAGTGTAGGCCCAGGAGCCAACATGCATAGTTTCAAAGTCCTACCACTTACTGACACTCATACATTGAATAACCTATTGGCACCTCAGTTTGCTCAGCTGGAGAATGGGCGTAAGGTAGAATCTACCATACAGTTTTGTTGACAAGCTTAAGAGAGTTAATGCACAGAGTTTTAGAACAATGCTGAGCACGATGCTATGACTGTTGGTTGCTGTTGCTACTTTTACTATTTTAGAAAACCTGCACCCCTTTCATTAAGAAGCAACATGCTTCAGTGGAAAAAAGTTGGGGGCAGAGCACTGGGGACCCGCAGTCCCAGTGTCCACGCCGCCTGCTGTTCCCCAACCTTCAGGAGACCACGTTATCAGCCTGTAAACTGGGAGTGATGCCTGTTTGATGTGTGGATTCTGTGAATTGCTGGGAAGATAGCATTAGATGCAAAGGACCGTGGCCTAAGCAGACCGAACGAGGCCTAAGTTTTCTACTCCCCATCTCTACTCAGCCTTCTCTCCTTCCTGCCAAGTGGATCAAATCCAATTCAGGCGTCAAATTGGATTGCAGAAGGTCAGACACTGAGATGTTAACTCATCACACCGCACCACTATCCAGCTCACTGGGCCAGCATTCTCTGAATTACTAGCAATCTCATGAGTTTATTACAGAATCCCATTTTAAATTTATGTGGTTTGGCTTGGCATCTCTGCTGTGACATATATCAAACACCAGATATATCGCTTGCCACCCTCTGACGCCATGCGTGGCTACTGGCTATTTGTCAGCGCGTGACAAACACACCTCTCCTCATTGCCCTGGAGCGGAGTTCATTGATTACAAAGATCCGTGGAGATGAAAACCAACGCTTTCCTGGAGGTGGGGATAGGGCACCAACATTCAAAGCAGGACCATTGGCTGAGCTGAGCAAAAAGAAGATAGAGAAGAAGGTGAAATGCTACTGCAACCCCAGTTTACACTGCACACTCCCAGGGAGAGAAAGCACGCACACCAGTGATGCAGCCCAAAGCAAGCATCTGCCATGAAGAGCCTCGTTTATGTAGAGGCAGGTTGATTCCAGTTCATCCTGTGAGGTTTCCAGCCCCCACGTGGGCTGGCATTTGCCTTCGATCTCTCTTTCATCGGTGGATTCCCTGCAGGAGCCGTGTCCTGGACGTGTTTTGTTCTCAGTATCTCTTTCCCCCTCGGCAAAATAGAGATTACAAGAGGTTCTGGTAATTGCTCCCCAAACAAGAAATCCCTGCAGCCGAACTGTGGTCACTCTACGTGGGGGCCTGAATGCGTTTCCAGGAAACCCTCTCCAAACAGATGGCACCAAATGCTGTGATTACAGCCAAACAGACATGCAGACAGGGCTGTGTGGCGGCTGGTGCTGACTGCCAGGCCGTGGGAACTTTCTTGAGCAGCCACTGTGAGGTCGCTGGAGAGAGAGAGAAAGAGAGAGAGAGAGAGAGAGAGAGAGAGAGAGAACCTGATCTCCACTCTGCTGCTGTTGGGCCTTGGGAGCAGTGCAGAGAATAAGCACAGAAAGGAAGGCTATCAGTTTCACTCATTCATTCACTCAGTCCTCAGACCCCAGCTGATTTTCAGCCAACACATGTCCACATGGGTGACCAGTGTGTTTACAGCCAGCATCTGTCCGACGGGTCTGTCCTGACTGTTGCTGTCTTTGCTGCACCCCATTAATCAAGTGGAGCACCCACTCTTCTCTAAGCACCCTGGCAAGGTCTGGAATATAGACATGAGTGGTTCTTGCCCTCAAGACATATATAAATTAGAGGGGGTAACATCGTCACTTAAAGAAAAAATTCGTGGCTAGATTTGATCTAAGCAGTAGCACCAGGTGGCAGTGTTTGAAAAACTGATGGAAGCTTCTAGAGCAGGATGAGATGAGTGGGACCTTGAGGAAGGAGAAGGAGACAGATTCCCGATAGAGCACGGCCCATTGGAGAAAGGGCAGTTATGGAGTGTGGGTTAGTGCAGCGGTCGGAATGGCATGAGCTGAGCCTGGGGAAATGGCGGTTAGCATGAAAGAATGTGAATTGATTCTTGCAATTTCCTTGCTCAAATTTGTAAGCAGCGGAGTGAGAAGATCATATATGCATCTTTGAAAGTCCCCTCTAGCTTAAGAATGAAATAACAGTTAGATGGGCCAAAACAGGGAAACCAGTAAAAAATGCTATTCATTCATTCATTCATTCATTCAACAAATATTTTTTGGATGTCATATGACAGTGTAGGTGCTACTGATATAGTAGTGACCAAAAACAGTTTACAATTTAATGAGAGAGTTGGGTTTAAATAAATAGAAACCAAATTAAATATATATGTATAAATGGTAGTAAGTGCAATCAATGAAATTCCAGCATGTCCCAGGCATATATGGAGGGACGAGGGCTTTATTTCAATGGGTGAGCAAGGGAAGTCTCCCTTAAGGGAGTGACATTTATTCTGTGGCCAAAAGGATGAGGAGGATTCATCCTGGCGCCTCTGTTAAGCAAGACAGGGCTCAGGGAAACCTGCTGGCAGCTGGTTCGGTTGTCCCTGGCAGGGACGAGCTGGTGGCTTCGGAAATGTGGGGAAGACAGCTGATTGGAGATGTAGTGTGGAGATAAAGTTGGCAGGACAGCTGCAGTCTGGGCGAGAGGAGATGAGGCTATGAATCAATTCCGTGGGAGGCAGCATGGATTGGAAAGAAGGTTAGAAAGGGAAATTCACGGGGCTGGGTGATGAATAGGGTGGGTAGGGAAGAGCCTGGGATAATTTTTGGTTTTCTGGCTCAGTACCTTGGACAGAGGCACGAGGAAGCGTAAATGGGGAGGGGACAGGGGCTGAGGATGGCTTCAGTCTCAGGATGTATCTGAGTTGCCAATGGCACATCTAGAGAGACATGTCAAATAAGGAGGCGAGGCTTGGCCTGGGAACTGTAGCATGTAGGAGCCAACGTAGGAGAGTGAATGAGTTCAACCAGAATGGGGGGAAGATCTGGGCAAAACCACTGCTGAGTCTGCCAGTGAAACTGACTCTGTGCTACTAAGCATGAAGGCGAGGGTGAGAAAATAAGGGTGGTGAATTAATGATGGCATCATAGCATCTCTTTTTACTTCCCACGTGACCCAAAGTTAGGGGCCAGTCTTGATTTAATGCACTTTTGTTCTTTTCATTGAAAGCCCATTCCTAATTAGCAATGGCTATCTCTGGGGAATGAGATTAGGAACAGATGGCTGAGGGAAGAATTTTATTTATGTGATGAAATTCTGTATTTTATAAAAAAATTTTTGCTTAGCAGCAACAAAATGTTACATATTTCTTACATAAATAACAAATAAATGGTGTGCTTTTAAGTACTTGATTACAGGAGGACTGGGCTTTCCCTTGTCTGTTACACAAAACTTATCTGCCACTGCTGGAAACCAAACATGGTCTCACTAATAGAAATATGTGGACAGGAGACTAGAAGGCTGGTCAACCTTAATTGCTCTGAAAGGTCAGAGCTAATCACTCATTGTTTAGTTGAAACATTGTTAGCTGAAGCAGCCTCTACCTGTTTGTTTCATGTTAATTTCTATTTTTGTAATTTCCTGCCTAAAGGCTAGGGGTGTGTCCCAAAGCCTTAATAAAAGGGAGAAAAAGGCCAGAGCAAGGGGTAGTCCTTTCCACTAGAGGAAGGCTCCCGCCTGGCCCCCCAATATCGCCAAATTAATGCTTTTCTAGTCTCTCTTTTCATTTGCGTGCGTCCTCCTCCAGAACCCAAACCCTGAACGAGAACCCTGGACCATGCGGGATGTGAAAGAGGTTCCCACATGCCACAAAACTTAAAAGTTGATACTGTCACAAGACTTTGCATACATATACCTTGTTTTTTTTAACTTTATTTCTGACACTATTATAGATAACCTAATTTTCCCCTCACCCAGCCTGAGGCCCTCACCTCCAACCCCCTCTCCTTCCCTCTGGCCATCACCACACTGTTGGCTGTTGTCTGTTGGCTGTTGTCGTTGTCGTGCTTATGGGTTATGCATATGTGCTCTTTGACTAATCCCTTCACCTCCTTTCATCCAGTCCCGCTCCCCCCTCCCATCTGACAGTTGTTCGTCTGTTCCATCTATCCATGCCTCTTTCTATTTTGTCAGTTTATTTTGTTCGTTAGATTCCATATATACGTGAAAATATTGGTACTTGCTTTTTCTCTTATTTCACTTAGCATAATAATCTCCAGGTCATCTGTGCTGTCACAAAAAGTAAAATTTCCTTCCTTTTTTTAAGAGCCATGCAATATAAGAACAAAAATCAGTTCCTTAATTGCCAGTAGGCGAGTTCTGCCGAATTGGAGGTGACCACGGAAGAAAGGACCAGGACATAGCAGCACCCCATGGTCTTTGTCAATAGCTGAGGGCTGGTGCAGGGTCATCAGTTCATCCCATAAATGGACTGAGCCGCTCTGCGCACACAGGGGGTTTCTCTGAAGCTACTGATGGTACAATTCTTTGGGTGGCACTGGGTTGAGTGGAAGTAGAGGGGGGAGAGGAACCTTGCAAATTGTGACCCATGCTGAGATGCACCTGGCCCTGGGGTGTCAGGTGCATATGGATAGAGCCTTTGTAAATAATGTTTCCCTGTTGTCTCTGGGTGTTTAAATGGCCCATTGAAAATCAAGAAAAGAGGCTGTAATGTTTTCTTTCTCAGCGAAATCTGGAGAACAGTCAGATCTTTTCATCTTTAATGGAGGAGCATTGATTTGTTTATGACTCAGGGAAACTTACCCAGCAGACTCACTTCTCTAGCTCTGCTCAAGCTGCTTGTCATTTCCTTCCTGAGGTCAAGGATTGTTTTGGTTCTCTCCTTCCCTCTACAAATCACGGGAGCATAATTAAGAGATTGTGGCTGATTACAGAGTTCCTTTTGCTAGGGCTAACACTCAGGAACATTCTTAAGGAAAGACAAAATGTGCTAATGAGATTCTTTTAAGAAGGAAGATAAAAGGAGTTTTTGCAGAAAGGAACTTAAAGAGATGGGTTTACCATGGAATAAAAGCGGTAAGAGCAGCAGGTGGCATCAGCCCTGGCTTCAACTGGAGTCTGGGATTCTCAGATGTGACTGTTAATACCGCTCTGTTTTAGTTCAATTGCATGTTTTATTCTTAAATGAAAAAGAAAATGAAAGAAGCCACTTTAAAAGTAGATCAGGGTAAGAAAAAGGTATTGATTCCATCCAATAAAAGCTGACTTTTCTCTTTGAGCCGGCTGCTTGCTCTGTGCCATCTTGTGTGTAAGGCCCCATCTACTGGTCTTGTAGGTTAATAGGGGGAGGGGCAATTGAATTAAGGGAGGCAAAAGAAAATAAGCGCAAAACAGATTATTATGTGGACCTGTGCCTTAGTCATATGATTTGTTATACCTTACATGCACGCTAAAAAGCAAATCTCTGCAATCTGTGAGATAGTGCGCTGGAAAACTGAGAAAAGAGAGGAAAAAATAAACATTTTTAAATGTCCTTTCCTTTATCTAATAGAGAGATAAGTTCACTCAAGATGATTTTTAGGCCTTTCTGACACTATTGAAAATTTAATGAGCTGCTTAGTAAATGATCAATTTAGAAGACTAGGAAAGGGAGTAAACTTGGACACTCTTACAATCGCACATAGGAGTCAAGAATTGTACGCTTACTTCTGAGAAATGGGCATGTTATATTGAATAAGATCAACCAAATGGGTAAAGCATTAATTCCCTCCTTCTGATGATACTAAATTAATGCCACTTTGCATGATCCTGAATCCACAAAAGCTTGCTCTACCACATAGCCTGTTCAAAAATTCTCAAGGTCTAGGTCTAATGTAATAGCTTGTTAGCAAGTTACCAGCCTGGGGAAAATATAGGTCCATTTATTGCTACAAACACTTCTTGGATGACTCCAATCTGGCAAGTAATCTATTGGGTGCTACAGATTCAGATATTTCTGTGTGCCTAAGGCTCACTAAACTACTTAAAATTTTCAAATTATAATCACTTGACCCCTCAACTTGCTCAGTTACAGGAAAATCCATTCTTCTTCCCAAGTGTATGTGGGAAGCTTTAGGAATTTCTTAGCTGTTTCCCCATCTCTCTTGGTTGTCAGGTCAGCCACCATTCAGTTCAGCACACTATCATGCAATCTGCTCTGTTCACATGATAAAGGCATGCTTTGTGCATGCGTAACTAAGAGAAGTTGGCGGGTGGTTACCCTGGCACAAAGGACTGCCTTGCTTCAATAGTATAGATTCAAACTGACATCTCTTTAAAAACAGAGAACTTCTCAGTCTTCTCACTTCAGTCTCTTAAGAGTCCCCCCAATGAAGCCTTGGCCAGAGGTTTCAAATGGCCTCGTGGAATCCACCAGGTTCATGTGTCTGACCACTCCCAGCTCATTTCACCCAGCCACAGATCTGGTATGGATCCTGATCTGGGTGACCAGGTCATAGGTGCTGTCCTGGGAGTGTTCATGGACAAGGGGCTATGGATCCATCGGGGAGTGGGCTACACAGTGCTGCTTTCAGCATTAGCCTCCAAACCTCTAGCAGATGCTGCCATATCCTTCTCCTGGAACCCCTTTGTGTTCTGCTTTAGGGAGCATCAAACTAACAGTCCTGGTGGTCATGGTCAAGTCTTGGTTGCCTACCCACTGTCATCCCCTTTGGTCACGCACGTACCCTGCCAGGGCACTTGGCCTTTGCTGCTGATGGCATCAGCTCCTTTTCCTCTCCTGCCACTGAGCCATAATAGCCATTTGTCTTAGACAGGCCCGGGCTGCCAAATGTCCCTGCTTTTCTGGGTTCTTCCTTCCCTTCACTAGACCAAGTTACAGAAGGTCATCTGACCCACATTTTAGTTTTTGCCCACTTGACCTCCCAGGAACTGTGGGGTGGGGGGAGGCAGTGATGGTATCTATACTCTGAGCCTAGGTGGGCAGGTCTTACCCCTCTCCTTTTGGAGTTCTTGCCACATTTATTTAGGAATTAGGAAAAATGCCAGCACAGAGTCAAGCAGTGGTTTAGGCTGTCCCCATGTTGTATGCCTCATTTGCCAACATACCAAATGCTGCCACTTTCAAAGCATATTGTAGTGTTTCATTTTTTATGAGAATCTTGCCAGTGTTCTGCATTATCTCCAAACAGTATCATGAATCACCATGTGGCTTTGGTCCACAAAGCACCATTCACTGATAAGTATAAGGTACAGTGTCCTAGTATTTAGACTATATTTATGGCTCTGAGATTCATTAATTTATGCCAAGAAGTAAGGAGGATGAAATAGATTTGAGACATGGCTTCTATATTCCAGTAGCTTCCAATCCAGATGGCCAAGTTCACATTGAAATCTTTAATATCCCTTCTCCCATTTTCACTAGCTGAGTGACTTTGGGCAAATCTTTGACAGCTTCAGTTTTCTCAGTGAAATGAATATTAAAAACACCTGTCATGGGTGTTTCCCTGAATTGCTGGGTAGAATGTGTTCACATCTGTCAACAGCAACAGCAGGACTGGACTGAACGGGGCAAAATGGAAGATTTTCTAGTATATTCTCAGGAAGGACTTTTTAACCTTCAAAGGTAACCGTCATAAGTGTGCTGCCTCTCCTACAGCTCTCATTCTTCTGGGCATTCAAGCTCAGGCCACATGTAGATGTCACAATGAGGTAACAGGACTTCCTCTGTCCCCAAAATGCTACGAAAAATTAACAATGCAGAGTGGTCTTGGTCTATAGTTGAGTTTTTTAAACTAACAGACATTCATTGGGCACCTGCTATGCGCAGAACCCTGCTGCGTTGCCTAAAGGCAGTGAACAAGTAAGGAGAGTGTCCCACTCCTCACTAAAGTGAACACTTCACTGAGGAGATGAACACATATATAGTACAAGGGAGTGAATCAGAAGGCAAAGAAGAGTACTGAGTGGATCCATGAGGACACCTGGAATCTAAATCTCTGGGCGTGAACCCTGGGGCATGGGTGATGTGTCCTTTCATATTATTTTAGGGTCAACGTTTATAAGAAGAAAGAATTCTACTGGGCCTTAGAGCAGGAGATGCACTGTAAGTGCTAAAGTGAGTGAGCTAGATGAGAAATGTTACACCACTGTATTCTTAAACTTGAGATAGCTGGAGCCTATAAAAATATTTTGACCCTGCAGTGTTGACCAACTTTTATTATAAAGCTATTTGTAATATTTTTGGGGATTGTAGCATAACATACCCATAAATTATATATGAACTAAAATATGAAACCAATAGCATTCCCATATAATTTAATTTTCTTTGATGGGTAATGTTTTCTTGAAACTAAATTGCTTCCAATGGACTTAAGAGTAGATTTATGGTTCTTTCTTATCAACTTGTGTTATGATTTCTCCTAAGATGGACCATTATTTGAGTGACTCATTGTGAAAGGTCTATTATGAGATGGTTAGAAACATGGATGTTAGTCTGAGGTTGCCATTCAGGAGTTATTTGGCCTTGGGAAAGTTACTTAACTTCTCTGTCCCTTGCTGCCTCATTTATAAAATGAGGATTAGACAGTAGTAGGATTTTAATTTAGAAATAATTTGTAGGATTTCAATATTTTAGTAAGGATGTGAAGTATGTATATAAATAAATGATGTACATAAAGCACTTAGAAGAGTGTAGTACAATCCTATAAAGGACATGCATTATGAATGTCAATTATTATTACTTTTAATCCTCACCTGAGGATATTTTTACATTTATTTTTAGAGAGAGTGGAAGAGAGAGGGAAAGACAGAGAGAAATATTGATGTGAGAGAAACACATTGATTGGTTGTCTCCTCTATGAGCCCAGACCAGGGCCCAGCCTAGAGAAGACCAGAATCAAACATGGGACGCTTTGGTTCACAGGTTGATGCTCTATCTGCTGAGCCAAAACAGCTAGAGCTCAGTTATGATATTTAAATGTTCCTTTTAAATTATGATATAACTGTAGGCCCAGTGCATGAATTCGTGTACCCAGTGGGATCTCTTGGCTTGGCCTGTTGGATCAGGCTGACACTGGCTCTCTGACATCCTCTGAGGGGTCCTGATTGTGAGATGGTACAGGCCAGGCCAAGGGACCCCACTGGTGCACAATCAGGGCTGCGGAAGGTCTTGGGCTGTTGGCCAGCCAGGGAGGGACCGCAGGAGGGCTCCAGGGCGTGTCCAGCCTGTCTCACTCAGTCCCTATTGGTTGGACCCTTGCAGCAGGCTAATCTACTGTTTGGAGTATCTGTCCCCTGGTGTTCAGTGCACATCATATCAAGCAGTTGAGTGACTTTAGCATATCATTAGCCTATTACTCTTTGATTGGTTGAATGGCCGACTGGACTCTTAGCATAACAGGGTTTATTATATAGGATAAACATTATCTCAGTAAGCCAATTAATGTAAAAGTGGCCCCCAGATATAATGATGAAAGTAACAATGTCATTTCATTAAAAAAAATTTGTTCATCGACTAATTGCATAATTGCCACTGGGCTCATTGCCCATGAATTGTCCCAACATGGTGGCCCTGAACTGCTAGCAGCCTGAATGTGGGGGCACTATTGCAGCTCAGGCAGTATTGGGGTTGGCTGGCTGATGTTCCAGGATACTGGGTGACAACTCAGTTCTCGCCTCACATTTCTCTGTTTAAACTACTGGAAATCTCCATGCCACTTGCTTCCAGGGGTTTGACCTTCACCTAGCACAGATATCAACACAAGTACAGGTGGACTAAGTGCAAGTGGTCCTACATCATCACCAAGATACTGATACTTTTTATGTATGTATATGTTCTTACTTTTATTTTTATTGTTGACACTATTATAGATGTCCCCATTTTCTCCTACATTGCCCCTTTCCACTCAGCCCCAAACCCCTTTTTATTTGGCTATAACCACATTGTTGTCTGTGTTTATGGGCTATTAATATATTTTCTTGCTAATCCCTTCACCTTCTTTCATCCAGTCCCCCTCCCTTCCACATTCCTCCTCTTTCCCTCTAACAGATACTGTCTGTTTCATGAATCCATACCTCTGTTTCTATTTTGTTCATCATCAGTTTATTTTTTTATTTTTTAAAAATATATTTTATTGATTTTTTACAGAGAGGAAGGGAGAGAGATAGAAAGTCAGAAACATCGATGAGAGAGAGACATCGATCAGCCGCCTCCTGCACGTCCCACTGTGGAGATGTGCCCGCAAGCAAGGTACATACCCCCAACCGGAATCGAACCCTGGGACCTTCCAGTCCACAAGCCGATGCTCTATCCACTGAGCCAAACCGGTCTCAGCCATCATCAGTTTATTTTATCAGATTCCACATATAAATGAAATAATATGGTATCTGTCTTTCTCTGATTGGCTTATTTTACTGAGCATAATAATCTCCAGGTCCATCAATGCTGCCATAAAAGGTAAATATTCCTTTTTATTTTTATATCTATGTAGTATTCCATTGTATAAATGATAATTTCACTTTTAAAAAGATGACAAACATAAAAAACATAATATTCTTATATGTTGTTATAGGCATTTAGGAAAAGAGTGGATAATATTGATTGTAATAATTAGTCAAGGATTTTGAAATATTGTCTGAGAATCAGGCAAAGTGCTGAACTCCATGCCGATCCCATTATAAATAGTGTTTTTAAAATTCTTAGAACTTACCTATGATAGGGACATCTTTACAGTGGGGAAACTGAGGGTTAGAGGTCAATTTGCTAAACCCTGAAGTAAATGGGAGAACCAAGATTCTCTAGTTAGTGATCTGCAAAGCCCTTGCTCTGACCCATCATTTTAAGGCCTCTTTTTTAAGGAAGTAACACCTCCAGGGGAAACTGAGGTGATCCTGGCTTTAAAGACCACAGTGGCCCTGCTGCCTCTGCCATTCTTGGTCTTTGTCCACTAGCAGGTAAGTCACTGTGTTACCCACCACATTGCTCCTGGGAGAGCGAAGCTGCACAATTTTAATGAAAACCAAGGGAGAGAAGAAGCTGACTGTCTTCATGCAGTTATGAGCACATCCAATAATAACTCAGGCTCGAAGAGGTTCACAGTCAGTATTCCAGAAACACCCCTTTGAAAAGGGATAGTGAACCTCTTGTTGCATGATGCTTGGGTCTTACTATTATTTCTTGGAATTATTAAACCAATAAGAGAAATTTAGTGAATATTGACTGGAAACATTTATAAAATAATAACAGCCATTATAATTACTGTTGATAAAGGCTATGTTGTAAAGTAATATGAGATAGCTATAAAAAGTTAAGAATTATTTACAACTAGAGGCCCGGTGCATGAAATTTGTGCAAGAGTAGGACTTTGTTTCCCTGGCTGCCAGCACTGGGTTTCCTCTGGCACCCGGGACTTGGGCATCCCTCGCAGCCCTGGCTCTATCCAGAAGGTCGTCCAGAAGGACGTCTGGAAGGATGTCTGGTCTAATTAGCATATTACACTTTTATTATTATAGATGATATTTTGATGCTATGATGTAGAAAGCCTGTGTTCAGAATTTCCTGCTGGCTGACTTTGACCCTGTTGCTATGACTGAGATATTGGATTTTTTGCTTCTCTGCCTAAAACTTTTCTAACCAATAATCTCAGCTGACCTCTACTCTCTACCTCATAGAAGAAACTCATCAACATTAAGAGAGAAATGTGAGATTTCTTATGGTTGCTCTGTTAAAATCCACTATACAGAAGACCATTTTTACTTTATCTTTTTTCCCACCTGAAATCCCTTTGTTAGTTTTCTTTTCTTAGCAAGAAGTAGCTAGTCATTCCAAGGCTCTGTACCCAGCTGAAAATGTTCTATTCACCATGCTGAGGTTGTCACAACTCAGATAAAAGCCTGGCAATTGCTTCCTACTCTGCTCTCTTTAACTTGAGTAATCAGAACAGGAAGACTGAAGGAGATGTTTTTTGTTTTATTTGGAAACCAAAGTCGGAAAAAGATTCTCAGATAAAGGACACATTGTGTAGGTGGTGGAACACGTCTTCAGTTTACAAAAGAGGAACATGTCTTCAGTTTTCACAAGAATGATCTTACCTGCACAGGAGGAATGTCTGCGGATGGCTGTCGTTCTGGTGACTGTAACACAACCTCGCCTTTAGGTTTCCTAAGATGAAAAGAAAGTCATGAAATGAAGAGAAAGGGTGAATTAAGAAAACTGTCAAAGAAGACACCCCACTCTCTCCCACACCCCACAATTCAGCCTTTCATTTCTTCAAGGAACTGTGACCCTCTCTGTTCTAGAGCAGAAAAAACGAAGCTTTCTTCATGGCAGTTCCACTGTGTTACCAGTGGGGCGACGAGCGAGCAAACTTAGAACCTGCTCACTTCGAGCATAGATGCACGCACCCTCCATAACAGTGTTGGAGATAAGGCATGGCAGTGTGTTCCAAAAATAATGTCCAAAGATCAATCTCTTTCATTAGAAAGGAAAGCATGATTTAATGTGAGAAAATTTATTTACAAATATAGCGGACACTTGTCATCGGTAAAATGAGAAAAGTTATACGTTAACAATGATATTCAATGTATAGATCAAGCCCCAAATTCTTGTTAAAATAGATAGCAAGTTACTTCGTTGTAAGATATGAGATATAAAACACAAGACATGCACTTTCTACATACATGCCAATCACATGTATGTGTGCATTATAATAGACACACATCAACCACCCATACAGGTATACATTATATGGCACACTTCAGTCACATTTATGTGAACAGCCATTATGTGTACATCAGTCATAAGTACATGTATACCATATCCATATGTCCATCGCATGTAAGGCTTGAATAGTGATATATACACTTTCTTTAGATGCAAAGACCTAAATTGGAAAAATAAAATTTTTTATCTAAGTTGTTCTATAAGTTCAAAACCTAGCCATCCCCCCTATATATTTAAAAAGAATATAAATGGAAAAGAAGGCACAGTTTGTTTTTAAGAAAAGTGAAAGGCGGAGCAACTAGTTCTATCAGATATAAAATGATTTTCCTACTCATTTGAAACAGTACAGTGCTAATGCAAGAGAAGAAGATTGGTCCCTGACATGGTGACTCGGGAAGCCTCAGGCTAAGTTATGGAAAATAAGCAACATTAACTCATACACATTTGAATGCTTCAAAAGTCAAATTATGCACAGGTGTTGACACAGAAGTTTTATTTCTGGAAATTGCTCACCAGGGAGACGCAGACAGGGGTAAACATGCGGGCAGCAGCGGGTGGGGTGTGGGTATGCACTCGGAGGCACACAGGCCTGGGTTTGAGTCCCGGGCCGAGGATGTTCTTCCTGAGTGCCACAGATCCGATCAATCACACCTCAGAGTTGTTGTGAGAATTAAATGAAGCAATGCATGTTAAGTGCTTAACAAAACACCTGACATGTGGTAAGTACTCTATAAATTTTCACTACTGTCATTGTCATTACTATTAAGGTCTATCCATATTGTGCAACCCTTCAGGCATTAAAATGACGATGCAGAGTTCCGTTTATTGACACAGGAAGCTGTCTATGGCATAGAAGTAAGTGGAAATGCAATTTAAGAACAGCATTTGCAATCTGAATACATTTTGGAAATATGCAGTCTTGCTACATCAGGATAAGGAATATTTGAGAGCAGTCATTTAATGTAAATCTACCTAAGTGGGCAAAAAATTTTGGATGTTAAAAAATGAGAGAAAAAGGAAAGGTATTTCTTTTTTTTTTTTTTAAATACATTTTATTGATGTTTCACAGAGAGGAAGGGAGAGAGATAGAAAGTCAGAAACATCGATGAGAGAGAGACATCAATCAGCCGCCTCCTGCATGCCCCACACTGGAGATGTGCCCGCAACCAAGGTACATGCCCCTGACTGGAATCGAACCCGGGACCTTTCAGTCCTCAGGCCAACACTCTATCCACTGAGCCAAACCAGTCTCGGTGGAAAGGTATTTCTTAATTCTATCTTAAAGTCATAAAACTAAGAACATAAAATCTTTGAGTAATTGGATCTTTTCTTTTTTAACCAAATTAAAAATATAATGGTAACTAAGCACTATTTTAAAAAATAATGAATCCTAAGCTGTGTTGGCGTAATTTCTCCTCCAAAGTGTGTATGAACAATAATGATTATGCACTTACTCTAAGCCAGCTTTTGTGGGAACAGGAGATACAGCAAAGAGTGGACATAACTAAGGCTTATCTGGATGTCACTCTCCAGAAGGAGAGTGGGAATGAGCAAGCCAGGGCCAGAGGGAGAACAGACCCAGGTGAGGGAGAATAGTGAGTCTGGGAGTTGAGGGGAGGCCTGTAGAAAGCAGGATGGTTGCCCAGGGCAGAGGGAACCCTGGTGCAAAGACCAGGGGCAGGATTAAGTCTGACAAGTTTGACGATCAACGATGGCACTCATGTGTCTGGATGAGGTCTGGGAGATGTGGAGGAACGCACACAATAAACAGACACAGTTTTCCAGCCGGTGAAGGGAGGAGAACCAGGGAGAGTGGTCACCTGGATGCCAAGGAGAGGAAGTGACTCAGGAAGGAGGGAGAGATGCCTCAGTGCTTAAAAGATTGATAAATTAGCTACTGGATTGGCTGCCAGAAAGTCCCTGGACAAGGGCACCATTCCTGAAGAGGAGGTGAAGAAGGTCTTGCAATGAAAGAGGAAGAAGAGAAAGAGAAGACAGTTCTTTCAATGAGTTTTTAATGAAGAGAAGCAGAGAAATGAGACAGATCGAGAGGCAAAAGTGAGTCAAGGAAAGAAATGATTTGGTGGAGAGAGAAAAATTGCTGATGTCACAAACCACATCCTGGAGTAGCCAGAGGACTGGATCCAGGGACAAGTGTGGGCTGGCCTTAGCTGGGAGCATGGACAGTCCATCTAGTCATTTTTCTCAAGCCTGGCTGCACTTTAGAATCACCTGGGGAACTTGTTTGTGGTTATTGTTAGTTATAGTATTTATTTTCTCTTAAAATATGTCGGTATAAGGAACCAGGTAATAAATTAGGAAAAGTAAATAAAATCTGAAGGCAATGTGCTACATTAACATTAGTTTTTGCTGGGTAGAATCATAGTCAATTTCCACTTTTGACAGCTTTTATCATGAACATATATAAGTTTTATTGCCAAAATAAAACACAAAGAAATCTAATTTAATTGAAAGGAAAGGAGATGATAGGGAGAACAGAATAAAAGTTGCTCTAAAAATTTAAAAAATAGAATTACCATGTGATGGAGCAATTTCACTTCTGGGTATTCTGTTGTTGTTGTTGTTAATCCTCACCCGAGGATATTTTTCTATTGATATTTTTCCCCCCCAAGAAGGTTGGAAGAGAGAGGAAAAGGTGGGTAAAAATTATCCATGGGGAGGAACCTGCAACCAAGGTATATGCCCTTGACTGGAATCGAACATGGGACCCTTTAGTCCACAGGCCAACACCCTACCCACTGAGTCAAACCAGCTAGGGACCTTCTGGGTATTTATCCAAAAGAATTTAAAGCTGGGTCTCAAAAATATATTAATGTACCATGTCCATAGCAGCATTATTCACAATAGCCAAAAGGTGGAAGCAACCCAGGTGTTCATCAGTGGATGAATGGATAAATAAAAAGTGGTCTATATATGTAACAGAGAATTTTCAACTTTAAAAAGGAAAAAAAAATTCTGACACATGCTACGAATGGATGAACCTTGAAGACATAATGCCCAGTGCAATAAGTAGACTTACTGTATGAGTCTACTTAGATAAGGTATCGAGAGCAGTCAAACTCATAGAAACAGAAAGTAGAATAGTGGTTATCAGGGGATGGGGGAAGGGAGAATAAGGAGTTGTTGCTTAATGCACACAGAGTTTCAGTTTAGCAAGATAAAAAAAATTCTGGAGATTGGTTGCACAACAATATGAATATACTTAACATTATAATCTGTACACTTAGAGTGGTTAAGATGGTACATTTTATATTATGTGTTCTACCACAATCAAAAATCTAAAAAAAGAAAGAACACTAGCTAGCTGTTTCTGAGGAGTGACTGTGCCCGAAGGTCAAGGTGACATTGAGTTAAGGTGCCCCTACAGATGTCCTCTGAAGATCACTTTACTTCTGTGGATCTGTCAATACTCTCCCTTCACACTTGAAAAGAATTCCATCCTCTAAAAGGATTTTTATAGGATTATTTGTGATCTATATTTTGAGTTTAGACCAAAAATATTTCAAGAGCCCAATATGAATACAAGTTTTACAATTTTGGCCAGACCAGTCAGAGGAAAGAAATGGATATTTTTGGATTCATTTTCAATGTAATCTATTTGTCCAGTTTCTAGTGCACAGGATAATTCATTTCTAAGGGGCTCTATTCCAGGTGATGTGGCTTTCAGTGGCACGGACATAAATGAAGCCAACACATCTAATTTATCATCCAGGAACCCACTCTTTGTAATTATGTGGCCAACCATTTCCAATCATGACTCAGTTGTGCATCTAAATAGGATGTTTCACCCACTGCAATTACGATGCCCCTCTGATGGGGAAGGTGGTAATTACTTTGGCAGTCCTCATCTCAGGCTCTCTTTCATTTTCTGGAGGGAACTGCTTGGGAGATGTGCAGCGCATCTCTAGGCTCCCCGGGCTGCTTACTAACTCCATCCCAAAGAGGATGGACCACCTCAGGACTGGAATCACAGTTCAACTTCCCACCCAGGTGTGAGGATCACATGTCTACTACCCCCCCCCCCCCATCATGGAATTTGGAGCACAGACATTATTCAGGTGCTGCTCTTTAAGAAGTACGTTCTCAAGAGACCAAATCTCCAGGATGGTATATAGTGGAAATGCATCCTCATCAGAAATGAGCAATACAGTTGTTGTGGTTTACTGGTTCATGTATTTTTTTAAGTCATTTATGGAATATTCAAAAGTTATAATGTGATACCATCTCTACACCTATCAGAATGGCTATCATCAACAAATCAACAAACGACAAGTGCTGGTGAAAATGTGGAGAAAAAGGAACCCTCATGCATTGCTGGTGGGAATGCAGACTGGTGCAGCCACTGTGGAGAACAGTATGGAGTTTCCTCAAAAAACTAAACATGGAACTCCCATTTGACCCAGTGATCCAACTTCTAGGAATATACCCCAAGAAACTAGAACCACCGACCAGAAAGGATATATGCACCCCTATGTTCATAGCAGCACAATTCACCAGAGCTAAGATTTGGAAACAGCCTATGTGCTCATCAGCAGATGAGTGGATTAAAAAACTGTGGTATGCCGAAACTGGTTTGGCTCAGTGGATAGAGTGTCGGCCTGTGGACTGAAGGGTCCTAGGTTTGATTCTGGTCAGGGGCATATGCCTTGGTTGTGGGCATATCCCCAGGAGGGGGTGTGCAGGAGGCAGCTAGCTGTTTCTCTCTCATAGATGTTTCTAACTCTCTACCCCTCTCCCTTCCTCTCTGTAAAAAAAGCAATAAAAATATATACTTAAAAAAAACCTGTAATAAATCTTCACAATGGAATACTATGCTGTGGTAAAAAAGAAGGAATTCTTACCATTTGCAGCAACATGAATAGAACTGGAGAGCATTATGCTAAGTGAAATAAGCCAATCAGAGAAAGATAAATATAACATGATCTCACTCATTTGTGTAATATAATGAACAACATAAATTGATGAATAAAAACATCCAGAGAAGCATCAGACTATCAAACCTCAGAGGGAAGGTAGGAGAAAGTGGAGGTTAGGGAGAGAGATCAACTAAAGGACTTGTATGCATGTATATAATCCTAATAAATGGACACAGACACCAGGGGAGATAAGAACACATATATAATACTTTAATCAATGAAGAAAAAATTAAAAAAAAATTCAAACACTGCAGAAGATCCTAAAGTCAAATTAAAAATGTTCCCTTACCTCCTTCTAACTCTATTCTTGATAAAATCCTCATTAACAATTTAATGCACACTCCTCCCTGCCTTCCCTGGAGTCTTTTTTTCTGGTTTTACAGACATGTGGGCGTAACATTTTTATGTTTATCACATCATACTAAACATGGTATTCATTAATTTGCTTTTTATAATTGACCACATCATAACCATCTCCTATGGACTGAATGGTGTCTCCTAAAAATTATATATTGAAGCCCTAATTTCACAATGTGATGGTATTTGAGAAGTAATTAGATTTAGATGATATCTTGAGGGTGGAGCCCCTGTGATGGATTAGTGCCCTTAAGAAGAAATGAAGGGACCATAGCTTTCTCTTTCCAACATGTGAAGACACAAAAGGTGGTTGTGTGTGAACCAGGAAGAGGATGTCTACCAAGATCATAACCATGCTGGAACCCTGACTTAGACCTCCAGCCTCTAGAATTGTGAGACATAAATGTTTGTTGTTTAATCCACCTGTCTATGGTGTTCTGTTACAGCAGCCTGAGCTTGTGGAGACAGCCTCTTCTGAATATGTTATGTGTTGTTGGCTTCATTCTTCACAGCTGCACAGAAGCGTGTGACAGGAGGTTCCATGGGGCACTGAGTCATCCAGGTTTGAGGGAGATATCACCAGTTTGTAATTTCAGACAAAGTTGCAATGGCCACCTACTTGCCTACATCCTATACATTAGCTCTTTTTTTGGAGAGGAGGTGGTTAATATTCTTCTGAGGATATTTTCTATTGATGTTTTGAGAGAGTGGAAGGGACTAGATGAGACAGAGAGCTACTGGGCCATATAGGACACCTAGCACACAAAGCTACTCTGCCAACTCAGGGAAGCAGCGAAAATGTGGAGACAAAGGAACAGATCACAAACAAAAGAAATGGAGGAAAACAAACAACTGGATATAGAGTTCAAAACCATGGTTATAAGGTTTTTCAAGAATTTCCTAGAAAAGATGGATAAATTTAGGGAGACCCAAGAGGAGATGAAAAAGACCAACTAGAAATTAAACACAAACTGACTGAAGTAAAAAGTATTATACAGAGACCTAACAGCAGAGGAACGTAAGAATCAAGTCAAAGATTTGAAATACAAAGAAGCAGAAAACACTCAACTGGTAAAGCAAAAGGAAAAAAGAATCCAAAAATGTGAAGATAGTGTAAGGAGCCTCTGGACAACTTCAAGCATACCAACATCAGAATTATGGGGGGGTGTCAGAAGAAGAGAGAGAGCAAGATACTGAAAACATATTTGAAAAAATATTGATTGAAAACTTCCCTCTCCTGGTGAAAGAAATAGACTTACAAGTCCAGGAAGCTTGGAGAACCCCAAACAAAAGGAATCCAAAGAGGACCACACCAAGACACATCAAAAGCAAAAGCCAAAGAGAGAATATTAAAAGCAGCAAGAGAAAAACAGTTAATTACTTACAAGGGAGCATTCATATGATTGTCAGCTTATTTCTCAAAATAAACTATGCAAGCCAGAAGGGAGTGGCAAGAAATATTCAAACTGATGAATAGCAAGCACCTACAACCAAGATTACTCTACCCAGCAAAGCTATCATTCAGAATTGAAGGGCAGATAAAGAACTTCACAGATAAAAAAAAAAACTAAAGTTCATAAACACCAAACCAGTATTATATGAAATGCTGAATGGTATTCTTTAAGAAGAGGAGGATGAAGAAAACGGTAAAGATAAAAATTATGAACAACAAATACATATCTATCAACAAGTGAATCTAAAAATCAAGTGAATTAAAAATCTGAAGAACAGAATAAACTGGTGAATATAATAGAATCAGGGGCATAGAAAGGGAGTGGACTGACAATTCTCAGGGGAAAGGGGTAAGGGGGTGGAAGGAGAGACTGGACAAAAATCATACACCTATGGATGAGGAGAATGTGGGGAAAGTAAGGGCAGAGGGAGGGGTGCGAGGCAGAGGGGTGGAGGGGAGCTATGGGGAGCAAAAAAAAGAACAATTGTAATAATCTGAACAATAAAGGTTTATAAAAATATGATATTTCTTACAGAACCCACTATTATCTTCAGAGCCACAAATATGATTTCCCTTTTAGAAGCTTATTGGTCTGATGTCTGTCCCTCTCTCAAAGCACCCATTATTTTCATCAGTTATCTGTGTGTGTTTTTTATGGCATTATTTTATTTTAAGCTCCTACTTTATTCATCTTTGTACACTCATGGCACGCAGCCCTTAGTAGATACTACACAGTCACAACGACCACAATTCTCAATATTTCAGAGTAAAGAAAAGTATGTTTTGAGAGGAAATCTTGGACATAAAATGAAGAAGGTCAGTCTAAAACCTTTGGACATGTGCAAACTCCCAGTTCCCTGGAGTCATTGTTGATATTTATCAAGATTGATAATGCAAGTGTTAGTGACATAATTGTTCTAATAGTGGTGCACAGGATGAAGTCAAAGGGAAATTCTATTGCCTAGGGGTGGAGCAATTGTATTGAAAAGTATTTAAAATCTATATGGTTTAGAGAGAGTCATGAGGAGGATTGAGTAGCTTTTAAGGCAGGAAACTAGGACTCAGATGTGGACTCTGATCCTAGACCTTCCGCAGGATATTAATAAACAACAGCTGAAGAACGGTCAGATAGTTCTCCCTTATTATGTTGCGAGGCTGGCATAGCAGAAAGTGCACCAGGGACAGCCACAAACCTCCCTGAACCTCACTTTCTCCAGTGGCTCCCTTGTCTATTTCACAGGGTTATGGTGAGAATCAAATAACATATTGTATGTGAAAGTACTTTGCAAACTGCAACCTGCTATTCAAGTGTCAATGATTATTATTTAGAAACTCCAGGAATACCTAACTTATTCAGAGACCCCCCTCATTCATGTGGATTGACACTTGAGTTTACAGAAGAGCATTTAAAGTAGATGACGTGTTCGGCTCAGGTATATAGAAGAAATAAATTCAAATTGAAGACAAATAAGAGACTGGTAATTAGAAAGAAGAAAGTTACAAGAATGAGCAATCAGAAGCTCTTTGATTACTCAGTCTCGAGTATCAGAAACGCGAAAATTGGAAAGTCTCTCTGATTACATTTCAATAAGACAAAGACAAAGAATGCTGGTTGTAGGGACAATGGCCAGGAATGTGGTCTCTCTTCCCGACTCTGGGATAGACTGCTCTTTTCTCTTCCCTTTGAACTTGGTCAATTAATCCTCCCCGAAGCTCACTAATGTAGCTTGCTCACTCACTAGTCATCCTTGAAACACCTACAGTCCTTTAACAATGGAAATGCTTGCACACACAAAATGGAACCCGAAAAAATGGGAATAAGGGATAGGGTCATTGTAAATAAAGAGCTAAGACCGACCTGTAGAGAGTGACTAGAGTCATAGATGTGGTCTGTCCAGATCACATGATGAGTCTGTTCAGATCACATGATGAGATGAATATTTGTCCCCATACTTCATTCTCTTTACCTAGAGAGATGCTGAGAGTCCACAAGGAGAGCACAGGAAAGGCATATACCCAACCCAAACTGGGAGGCTGTAACTTCATATATTTCTCCCCTTTCTTTAACTCCAGGGAGGAGGAGAGGAAAGTGGAATAGATTGAACAATAAATAGATTCACAAAACGAATGCCTTTATCACAACATGTATTGTATTCTGATATATTTTATAGGCCCCAGGCTACAAAGAGATGGCATCAGGGTCCCATTTTTTTAATTCTGTTGACTTTAATTAGGCTCAAAACTTAGACAATTTATTGTTATTATTGGTATGACTTTTCAAAGCCAGCAATCTTAACTGTTAAGTGCCCCAAAACTCACTCAGCTCAACTTCACAGATTTTAAGAGAAGATGCAAGCATATCTTTTTTCTGACAATTTTCAGTAACAAGTCAACACTGTGGCCATAATATGATATAGTGGAACAATAACACATAAAGGCTCTTTTTAAAACAGCTCTTTCAGAAATTCATAAAACACTTGAAAATGAGCCAAAAGGTTTTAGACTACGGAGGTAGTGAGATATGGCTCAAAAGGATGTATTTCAGCATAAATTGGTGGATTTAAATGAATAGACCAGAAATGACTGATTTTCTATCCTATTTGTCTGCTAGTTATTTTAATGAATGTTCTTACCATTTCTCCTGATTTCTGATTTCCTCCCTGATCCATGTGATAAAGACCGTATTTTGAAAGCAAAGGCCCATGTACAGAGGGTACAGTGCAAATGTGGATACAAGCCACCTAGTCTACCCACCCTTTCTCTCCCCTGCATGCTAAGTCTGAGAGATTGCTGGACTCTTGCCAGTGGTACCCAGAACCCAACAGAATCTGGGGACACATCTGAAGGGATTCTTCTTGCCAGGGAGATAACTGGTCTTCTAGGCAACTACTTGGGTCATCAGAAACACACAGAATAGGCATCAAAGAGCAAGATTGGGTCCGAGATCCCCATTATGATGTCTGAAAAACCCCAGCCAAATTATCCCACCCTCTAAAGGGGCCCAAGGAGTTTATAGCCTCAGGCTTTTAGTTTCTATTCAGTGCTTGAATTTAGTTTCAGTTCTTTGCTTGGGGAGAATGCTAGCGAAGGCAATCAGTCATTGGCTGGCTTTTGTTTTCTCTGTGTATAAAATCTGCTGGCTTTTTTTCCATTGAAATCTTCTTTTTGATTTCTTCCCCCCCCCCCCCTTGGAGTTTTTTTTTTTCCTGCTTAATGTTTACACATGGAGGCTTTTAGATACATGGCCCTCAACCATGATCACTAAACACCCATTGTGTTTTCCAAAACTGGGGTCACTGAGCATATTCACCTGCCCGGAGTGTATTATGCCATGTCACCAACACTGCCAGTTCATGCTGACCTAAAGTGATGTGTAATCCCAATCTCAAAAGGGCACCAAATGGGGCACCAATCATATCCTAAGATGTAACGTCCTTGATATAAGAACACCTGGTAAAGCGAATGAAGTGTGTTGGCCTATTATATTATATCCTAGGGAAACCCAGAGCATACAATTCTTTCAGATCCTGTGAAAAAGAATTCAGCTTTACCATGTTTTACTTTCACATACTGTGATAACAGGCTGACATAGAGAGTGGAAAGAAACTTTCACGGGAATCTTCTGTAGAAGAAATACTCTGATTATTGGAAAAGCTGTCAGGTTGCTGAAAGCTGTGTGAGTCTGCTTACTTATGTTTGTAGATGCCCGCTGGAACCAGAGAGGCCAGGAAAGTCAAACTTGCTTTTCCAGCAGGTTAGCGTGCTGCTTTCTTGGGGGGTACCAGTTGAGACCTACTGGTTTCTCTTGCTCTCAACAGGTGTCTGTCTTCATGCCCATATCTGGAACATGAGGGAAAAACACACAACAGAAGCAGAGAATCTGAGTTTCTCTCAGAGCTTTACTGAAGGAGGCCTGCTTTGAAAGGAAATGAACTCCCCTCCATCTTGTCCTATAAGGGCTGGGACCCCTGCCTAAACCCCTTCCCTTTTCTGGGAGTGGCCACAGGTGTGCCAGCAATGTCTTAACTTCCCCGACCCCCACCCAAATGGACCGATGAAGCTCCAGGAACACAGCAAGGGTCCTAATAAGGCTAAACCACAGAAAGACCCTAATTCAAGTGACCAATCTCTGTAACCCTCGTCACTTTCCTAAGCGCTCCCAATTATCCTACCCCATAAAACTCATTGTTCCACCCCGGCTGGCTCTCTCGCCTCACTGCTGCGCCAGAAAGAGGCTGAGAGCCAAACCCGGGTTTGAATAAAGACTCTTTGCTTTTGCATCGGAAAAGGCTCCTTAGTGGTGGATTATTGGGGACCCTGAACTCTGGGCATAGCAGCTTCTCTTTAGACTCAGCCACAGACACAGCCATGAACAATATCAGATTTACCCGTTGTATTACTTACCCATTCCATTCTAGATAAGGATTCATTAGAAGCGTTTTAATATCTCAGTCATTGCACGTTCTCTTCTGTTGTGTCTGGTTACACTGGGCCAGGGGCCAGTGGTTCTTAATCAGTCCTTCCTCACAATTCTTAGCCTAAGATTGGCTTTGACTTTCATCTTGCTTTAGGCTGATGCTCTCTTTAGTTGTTTGATTTCCTCAGGTGCTATTAGTTAGCTGGGCAAGGCTAGGCTGCAGTAACACATTAACCCTTGTCATTTCAGCGTCTGAACAACACCTAGGTTTGTTTCTTGCTCTGATCAAGGCCACTGGGAATCAAGTGATTTTCCCAGGAAGCCTTTGTCCTGGATTCTCTGGATCCTTTCACCGTCCAGCTCTGCCACCTTAACACGTGGCCTCCTAGGTTGCTGCATCCGAGAGGAGCTAGCTAGAGGGTGGCCACCTGGCTCTCACACATGTCCACCCAGAAGTAAGCTTTCTTCTCATAGCCCAGAGACCACGCCCAGAACCCCGAGGGACACAGGGAGTCTCCAGGGTGTCTGCCTTATATTTTGTCAGGATCTGCTTTAATCCTAGTTTTATATTTTCCCTAACAAGCTACGATCTTTTTTCTTTTCCTCCCTCCCTCACCTCTTTTTCTCCCATTTCCTTATTTCCATTCCTTAAACTCTGCCTGATGCAGTTCACGAGGCAGTCTCTACTTTTACGAGGATAGGAGGTGGGGTCAGTTAAGTTCCCACTGTTTGCTCAACCTCAACAGGTGGTTCTAGACAAGTTGCACCATCTTTTTAAAACCTGTTGACTTAAACCATGGCTCTCACACTTGAATTTGCATCAGAATCACTTGGAGGACTGCTTTAAACATAGCATTCTGATTCAACCGGTTTGAGGTGGGGCTGGATTATTTATTTTAAAAATAAATTCCCAGCTGACAGTGCTGATTCTGTGGGTCTGGGGACCACATTTTGAGAACCACTGACTTAAAAGTTAAATCTGCATTTGAGAAACAGGTTGTTTCCATGAACCTGGGTTAAGTATTTTTAGAAACCCACACTTTCTGCTTCCGAACACAGCTGGGGCAGGGCGGTGGGAGAGGAAATGTGAGACTGGAGCTATTCATTGTTTGGTCCATGATGAAACATGTTCTTTTGTCCCTCTTGTCTCTCCTTACGTCTTCTTTTCCTGTCCCCAATTTGGAAAACCCTCTGTTCGTAAGCGTACTCAGCATGGCTGCCTTTTACCTCTTTGATGACGGTGTTGAATGAAGAGCAGGTGGCTACCAGACTGGAGCAGCAGTGGTGGAGGCCTGCGTCTGGAGAAGCTGGGAGGAGTGCTCACGTGCAGTGTGCGATGGGATGTCTGCAGGCTCCCTGTGGAATCTTCAGCAGAATATCACTGCTCACTCATGCCTTGAGTAGTCAGTTTTTCTTTTGGGGGGACTGTGAGCACTGACTATAACTGTAGGTCAGCACGAGGTGATCTTGAGGGACCACAGCCACATTGGCTGTACCCAGTCTCAGGAGTCTTCTTCGACCAACATCATAGAATCAGCAATGCTGGCACCATGGAGGATTCTGTATATTGGGTTCATTATCATTCTCAGGAAATAGTTCCTTTTGTTTCTTGCCTATTTATTCACTTTGAAGTTCACTTAATGGACATTTATGGAGGCTTTGCTGTGCATTAGGTGGTGAAGGGATGACAAAGGTAGCTACTGCTTGTATTTATCTTTAGAGCCTAAAAATGCTAAAGCATATATTAATCTTTTGGATACAATGTGGGCAGTGCTCTCAAATAAATCACGGTGACATAATGAAAATGACTTGGGTAGCTGAAGCTACGAGTTTGAGCAAAATGAAAGTATGGGGAGGTGTAGGGGTTAATGTCACCATGCGAGCAGGCTGTTAAACGGACAGTAGACATGGCTTTAAAATGGCAAATGGATTGGCCCTAACATGTCCCATGAATGAAGAGGTTCAAATGACCGCCATGTAGTTTTTAATAGACCAAGAAAAATATTCTATTCAGAAAAATGAAGAAATAAAATGGCCGATAGTTTTACTTGCCTCTATTTTTGTCCTCCCTACATTTACTTCCGTATAAAAAGGGGAGTGGTGATGACATCCCACAGCAGTGATGGGCAGTGTGCTCACAGGTCTGTCACAGGAAAGCTTTTGTTTGCATTTGCTGTGTGGCCTGCGGCAAAGCAAGTCTGTAATTTTACCTCAAAATAGTGTTCAGTTCGAGGTAAGTAAAAAAACTAAGCCTCTATCTCTTTTGAAAACTGCCAACCTTTTCTCAGTTCTGTTTTTTCAGATGTGCTTAGGTTGCGTGGAACTCCATAAAGTCTCTTGATATTAATTCTTAAATTAACCCCCTCAGGAAAAATAAGTTGAGGTTGAACTGAGGGAGCATGGTAAGAATATCTAGTCTTTGTTACTTAAACTACAAAGAGTAGTTTTGGCCAGACAAAATGAGACAGAGCATGGTGCTGTGTGTGTAATTATGATGAGACTATATTTCGGTTTTGAATTCTGCCTGAGATGCTGGTGGCAGGCTCCCCGGCAGAACCCAGGGAGATGGATGTGCCAAGGAGGGCTCTGGAATTGCTTGGCTGCTCGGTAGTCCAAGAATAATCCGCATCGCAACCAGCTCTGGCGAGTTACGGAAGATTCTTCAAATTCAGAGAAGTTGAGTCTGCTGAATATAAAAAAGGAGGAACAGAATCAACTCCTCCCTAGAGAGGATCACTCTCATATTTACGATGTAGAGGAAATGCCAGGTATGCGTTCTCTGTGGACTTTAGAATTCTTCCAGCTCCAGGAAAGCAGCAAGGAGAGCGACTGGTTTGAGCCAGTCATAAAGGCGATCGGCCATAGGGTTTGCTTTGTAAGTTTGTCACATAAATGTACATTTGCACATCAGTGCAAAGGAATAATACCAGGTTCCTTGTTAAGGTGTTTTTTTTTTATACTGGCTAAGCAGTCAACACACCGAGAGTCAACAATGCACTAGACACCATGCTGAGGTCACTGTGATGCCCATGAAGGCCAAACCGCCTGCCTTCATGGGATCTACAGCATGATACCACTTGTCTTACCTGTAGTAGATAATTAAACTACTTCCTATAGCCTCACACAATGCCTAATAAAATAAAGTTTTTGAGAATGAACTTTTGCAATTAATATGTTGGGATATTGCTAGAAGCTTTCAGAATAATGAGAGTTTTTTTTTGTTATTGTTGTTTTTTAAATTTCAGGAGCTAGGAGTGAAACACTCACCAATATATTACTTCCAGGTGAAGTAATATGACAGTTGTTTCTCTTATAATTACTTGAAGGCAGTTTTATTTTTCTTACTATTATTTTTTAAATATATTTTATTGATTTTTTTTTTTTACAGAGAGGAAGGGAGAGGGATAGAGAGTTAGAAACATCGATGGGAGAGAGACATCGATCAGCTGCCTCCTGCACGCCCCCCTACAGGGGATGTGTTCGTAACCAGGATATATGCCCTTGCCTGGAATCGAACCTGGGACCTTTCAGTCCACAGGTTGATGCTCTATCCACTGAGTCAAACCGGTTTCGGCAGTGAAGGCAGTTTTAATTATTAACTAACAAGGGGGTGGAAATGGAGACTTGTCATTTTTCATTATCCTCCCCACACATATTGGCCATCATTTTTGGCTTTTAGCCTAGCGATAAAGCATATTCCAGTCACGGATTAGGTCTCCTTCTCCCTCCTGCCATCTCCTTCCCCTGTGGCATCAGTTTTCACCTGTGGCCAAAGCTGCCCTGGACCATCCCTCCAAGTGGAGTCAGGATTGGACAGCTGGGCTGGGAATCCGCAGTGTAGTCTTTGTAGGCTCCGCTTACTTTACTGATCATTGGAAAGGGCATGAGCCAGCAGGCCGTTCTCACCCCTGGGGATATGAGATTAGATCTAGAGTGGCCTTTCTACCCCCACCTCAGCTCCTTCCTCTGACTGCACCTGTCCCCAAGAGGAGCAGAGGAGAGAGGTGCTGCAGCCTGAGGACTGAGGCCTCCTCCACCATCAGCCATCAGGAATCTACATAGAAATTAGGTTGTAGTGCTTGAATACCTGAGCTGATGGATAAGGTCATCCATTTCTATATTCTTACTGGTCTGCTGTGCTGTTTTTGGGGTGGTGGATCATGGAAAGACAGGCTTTCTAGGATGCACTGTCCTTCTGGGTTCTGGAAGAACAAATAGGATGGAAGGGTGTTGGCTCCTTGGGTGGGTTGCAACATGGACTGAGGTGTGGCTATTTGCAATAGCTCTGAGTCGCACACAGGGGAGACAAAGGAGATCTACAGGAGGCTCAAGGGCAGGGAGAAAAGATCAAAATTCCTTTAGCAACCTCCAGATGGCATAGGGGTTATATATTCCCCCAAATCTGTAAGTTCACCTTGCTTAATGAAATGAGGTTTCTCATAAAGAAGATTTGAGCCACGACCGCTTTGGGTCAGTGGATAGAGTGTTGGCCTGAGGACTGAAAGGTCCTAGGTTCGATTCTGGACGGGGGCATGTACCTTGCTTGGGGGCACATCTCCAGTAGGGGGCGTGGAGGAGGCGGCTGATCGATATGTATCTCTCATCGATGTTTCTGACTTTCTATCCCTCTCCCTTCCTCTCTGTAAAAAAAATCAATAAAATATATTTTTTAAAAAAAGAAGATTTGATACAATATTTAAATGACATTTTAAGTTTTTCTATATCCAACTTAATATCAATTCACAACACAATTTACTTCAATTGTACTAAGATAGAATTGTTCCTATGAGAATGTTGACCCAAGCTGTTACTGTTCCTCTCAAGGCAGTATCAATATGGGAAAACCCACAATAATTTATTTCTGCACCCATCCCTTGACCTTCCAATTTGTATCACAAATAATGATAGAAGAGGAAAGGGAATGAAGAAGAGTGAGTTAAGGAACAGCACAGCATACACATGAAGATTAGAAAGTGATGGAATGGAAGAGAAGGGTCGTCTTCAGTGGAAGACTGAAGAAGAAGGTTGCTGGTCGAAGAGGAACTGAACTATTTTCTGGTCTGTCTCAAAAAGGTCACACTTGTTGTCACAGGTCCTTTTCCTGGTCACCCCCCAATCCAAAACTCACTTTCATGGGCCCATATTCTTTCCTTTTTTTCATTTTTTAAAGGGAGAATATAACTGTCCTGTGATGGCAGTAGAGGGAGGCAGGGTTGCTAAGAGCTTTGATTGCTTCATTATCAGGCCACTTCAGGTATTTCAAGTTTCTATATCAGCAATTCCGACTACGTTGTTTTTCTCACCAGAAGCTATTTTTTAATTAAGTTAAAGTTGTCAACTGTCTCACTGTTGACTTTCATTTTTTTTTAATTACACAAGACCTTCCAGTAAGCAACTTCAGAATATCCTCTTTTCACATTAAAGATGGCATTTGCTAGGCCCTGGTTTGCTGAGCCTTTGAGAATCTTACAACCAAAGTGATCCTAATGATGTTTTAATGCCTGAACCCTTCCATTCCTATGTGTAAGGTTACCAACTGGATAGAACAAATGGCTTTGGCATCCTGGTGGCTATTGGAGTTTGGGAAATGCCTGGAAGGGTGGAAGGCTTGTGAGTTTTTCTTCACTAAATGAGGAACAGTTAAACCATTGAACCTGTATTGGTACCACAGGGTTTTAGGTTTTATTTGTTTGTTTTGTCTCTTTATACTTTAGGTGCATTGAGATATTCTTGGATAAATGCTTATACCAGAGGAAATAAAGATCTCAGCGCCGAGACCGGTTTGGCTCAGTGGATAGAGTGTCAGCTTGCGGACTGAAAGGTCCAAGGTTCGATTCCGGTTGGGGGCATGTACCTTGGTTGTGAGCACATCCCCACTGTGGGGTGTGCAGGAGGCAGCTGATTGATGTCTCTCTCTCATTGATGTTTCTGACTTTCTATCCCTCTCCCTTCCTCTCTGTAAAAAATCAATAAAATATATTAAAAAAAAAAGATCTCAGGGGTGATGATGGCTTATAAGTCATGAAACAGTAAAAATAAAAAAAGGAATTTTTCAATGGAGAGATGTTGTGTCTTTAAAAAGAGGTTGATATCCTCCAAAGAGAGGCATAGTAGTTTTGGGGGCTGATTTGAGAAGACTTCATGTATGATGTATTTACTTTATAGAGTCTTTTACAATACTCACTTCATAGAATAGAGTCCACTTTTATTAGTGATATCTCCTCAGGAAATTTCTGATCAATAGTTTGAGTAAAATGGAGAATGAGCCAAAAGAAATTAAACAATGTATTAAATCCAAAAGAAATTAAGCAATGTATTAAATCATCATTTTTTTATAGATTTATACTTTGCTCAAAATCTTTTATAATTTACGTGTCCAAGATAACTTTCCTCAATCACTGCTTAACATTGTACTTATTTTCATACATGTTTATAAAGAATTCTGTCACTCTAATATGACTATTTCTCAGCACTTATCTTTTATTGAATGATCCTAAGCCTGTTTTCCCAGGTGTCAATTCTCTTCTAATCTTTATTTTATCCTGATGTTTAGTATATTGAGGGAACTCTGATTACATTGCATTGCAAAGTCCTTGAGAACAGGCCCCATTCTTTTATTTCTATGTATTTATTTAATCCTCTCTATGGGAAATAATGGATATATATTGATAGGTTGATTGGTAAGTTAACTGACAACCTATCAGGAAAATGACCAGTTGCCTTCCCAAGATTCCAACTCTCTCTGCTAGTTGGTTCATTTTTAGGCCCAGCAAAAATAGAATAACAAAATTATATGCTAAAATAAAATTGTTTTATGTGAAAATCATGAGAAGATCTCTTTCCACTAAGAAAGGAGCCTAGCCTGGCTGGTGTGGCTCAGTGGTTGAGCGTCAACATATGAACCAGGAAATTACAGTTTGATTCCCATCATGGCACATGCCTGGGTTGCATGCTTGATCCCTAATTGGGGGGCGGGGGTGGGCATCCAGGAAATAGCCAATCAGTGATGCTCTCTCATCATTGATGTTTCTATCTCTCCCTCTCCCTTCCTCTCTGATATTAATTAAAAGAAAATACATGTAAAAAAAGAAAGGAGTCTCAACAAATTTTACTAATTGTTATAAGGTTTCCTCTCACTGTCACTGGTTGTTTTCAAACACTTAGTAATGTTGACCTGCATCTTTGAAAACACATTGTTTTTGGTTGGAGAACTGACTTGAGAAGCTGTCTTATTTAAAAAATAGTTTGTTTTCAAAATACTTGCCCTTTAGACATTTTTACCCTAAACAGAGTGAATTAAGTCAAATTTGAAATAGAGATGTAAGAATATCTTCTGCAATGATTTAGTGTGTTTAACATCATCTATTAAAATGGGCAGGCATGAGAGGAGGTCTAATGGGCCCAGATGGGATGGAGTCTGTATTAGTTTCCTGTTGCTGCTATAACAAATCACCACACACTTAGTGGCTGAAAACAACACACATTTATTATCTTACAGGTCTGGAGATCAGAAGCCTGTGGTGAGTCTTATAGGGAAGAAATGTGTTCTTCTGGAGAGAATGCATTTCCTGCCCTCTTCTAGCTTCTAGAGGCCAAGTATATTCCCCGTGCCTCTCCTCTTCGGCCTTCTTTGCACATACTCTCTTCTTAATCATTTTTTAAATTGCATTTGTTGGGGTGACATTGGTTAATAAAATGATATAAGTTTCAGGTGTATACTTCTATAATACCTCATCTGTATATTGTATCGTGTGTTCACTCACCTCGAGTCAAGTCTCCTTCCATCACTATATATCCCCCATTTACCCTCTCCGACCCTTACACACTCATTTTTAATGGACCAAAGCAGAAGTAATGACTATATACCTTTCATCTATCAAGGGCATATGCAGCCTGTACATGATAACATGAGCTCTCAATTCTGGACGACTTATGAGGCAAGATAGGGGGGAGCACAAGGGATCCTGGCAGCCTGAAAAATGCCCTATTGTGCGCTCGGCAGCAGGCACAGTAAGTAACATAACTCCACGTCTCCATCGTAGCCCCAGAGCAAATGCATTTTATTGATTATTTTTTTTTATGTTTAAAAGTCTCATCTGTTCAAGTAGCCTAGTTAATGTTACAAGTACAACCAAAAGAAGTTAAAATTCCCACAGACATAAATGAGTCCTGGGATATATTGAAAAAGCTGTAGCAAATTGTGGAAGTGTGAGTTTATTTATAAATGAGTGGACTTCTCAGCTTTCCATCTTATTTCCCCCATCTCTTAGTAAACAATGTAAGTGCTCTGGTCCACTTTAAAGACAATCGCTTTCAAAATCGTGTAAAAGCTTGATGCCAGGGGAATTTCTTCCCACAGTGGTTGTCTAAATGTGAACAGATTGTGTCAGACCACAGTGGGAAGGTAGAGGAGGTTGTGGAGGGGTAGGGGGGGGGTGCTGTAAGAGATCAACCGAAGGACCTGTATGCATGTATATAAACATAACCAATGAACACAAGACACTGGGGGCAGGAGGGACAGGTGAGGGCATGTACTGGGGGGTAGGGAAGGCCGGGGGGAGGTCAATGGGGGAAAGAAGGGGGAGGAGAGACATATGTACTACTATTTGTAATACCTTAAACAATTAAAAAATATATAAAATGTGTCAACTATTTGACAAGAGTTTTTCTTGGAATGAGAAAACCTCTGTTAATAAATGTATTTTTTTAAAAAAAGTCATTTAAACCCAAATTGACATATGCTTGTCCTATTATCAATAAATTTTTATGGAAAAAGTAAATCTCCATGCATCTTTTATTTCTAAGGGTTGTTCTGAGCACAACGTGAAGTGTTCACATACCTCCCCTGACCTGCTCTTTCTGACCTGCTCAGCCTACTTCCACTTCACTAGGTGCCCAATGTTACTATGTCATTCCGGACTCTCCAAAGACCCCTGGCACAGAGCCTCACCTGGGCTTTCCCTCCTTACCCTCCTGCTGCCTTCCAGCCTCTGCCATGAAACTTTGAGAATCTTTTCTTGAGGCCAATGTCATCAAATTCCCCCCACTTATCACTGAGGACCCTTCTTCTGTTATTCCCTCTGGAGACACAAAGCTTTAACTAAAAATTTCTTAAGTTTCCTAGCAGGTAGTAGGTGCCACGTGAAAGATACATTCAGTTGCCAACTAAAGATTACATTCATAATATACATTGGCATGAATGAAAACAAAACACCCCAAATAACTTATCTAATGTCATTCAGTATTTCCTATCATAGTGTTCACAGAAATAAGAATGACCTGAGACAACTTCCCCTATAAAAGGAATCTTTAGCCAAGACCGGTTTGGCTCAGTGGAAGAGCGTAGCCTTGTGGGCTGAAAGGTCCCAGGTTCGATTCCAGTCAGAGGCATGTACCTTGCTTGCGGGCACATCTCCACTGTGGGGCGTGCAGGAGGTGGCTGATTGATGTCTCTCTCCATCGATGTTTCTGACTTTCTATCTCTCTCCCTTCCTTTCTGTAAAAAAATCAATAAAATATATTTTTTAAAAAAGGAATCTTTAAAAAATGAACATATATGCATAATTTATGGGCACAGACAATAGGGCCTGGAAGCCTGGGGCAAGGGAGGGCTAGAAGAGGTCAATGGAGGGGGGCAGAGAAGGAGGACAAAGTAGTATGTAATATTTTCAACAATATAGATTTTTTCAAAAATGAGTTGTCTCCCTCAGTGATGAGAAGGCAGTAAAGAGAAGTTATTCAGCTGGCATATCTATTAGAAGGACTTTAACAGCAAGTACTAGAAAACATAACTCAAACTTAGACAGAAGAAGGGCAATTATAGGTTCCTTCATTAAAAAGGCAAGGGTAGATTTGCTTCAGATGGGGCTTGGTCCTTTAATAACAAGTAAGAAAGTCAACTTAAACTTCAGCAGAAAAAGGAAAGATATTTTCTTTTGAAAATCTGATTATCAATTTTTTGCCTCACAGAGTATGAATCAGACCTATGTCCCTTAATAGGTTGATTTCCCTAAGGGTCAAGGACATTATCTAAATCTTGCCACCACTTAGCATGGTGCTTGGTGCAGAAAGGCTGGTTTGACTATGTTAGACTGAATTAATTAGGACATTTGCAGAAGTAAATCAAAGGATGGTGCTTTTTAAACATCTGTCCTGGGATGCTTGTGAAGCACCATGTCCATTCAAAAGGTGTGGTTTTGAACTACACTGTGCTAACGGAGGAAGTCTGTACCGGAAAAGCTGTTTGCTCACACGCTGAGGACTCTGTGAAAAGAAGGATCCTGGGAAGGGAGGACAGGGCAAGAGCTTTTCCGGATCAGTGAGAGAGGGTTCTTGTCCAACTTATCATATTTTCCAGCTTATAAGACAACTGGGCATATAAGACGACCCCCAACTTTTCCAGTTAAAATATAGAGTTTGGGATATACTTGCTCTATAAGATGACACCCAGTGTATAAGATGACCCCCGACTTATGAGCTCATAGCTGACAGCCAACTGAAATGGGTCAGGAATGGGTCCTAACTAAGGGGCTTAGGAGAGAGAGTTGAGGGTTTGAGAAGATTTTCCTGGGTTAAAAAGTCATCTTATATGCCAGAAAACATGGTAACTCTGTGCAGCTTCCTATCTCTCCTGTATCTATCCTCCAAATTCAATCCTCCTAGCTCTTCTCAACTCCACCATCCTGTGCTCCTCTCCCTGCATACCCTGGGGCTGCACTGGTGCTATTGCCATCCTAATCTTGTTTCTTTCCTTTTACCCTGTTTCCCCCCAAATCAGACAGTGTCTTATATTAATTTTTGCTCCAAAAGATGTGCTAGGTCTTATTTTCAGGGGATGTCTTATTTTTCCATGAAGAAGAACACAGTACACATTTATTGTTGAACAACAACAAAAAAGGAAACTTGTTACCTGTATACAGTACCATAGTAGTTGTCATCACAAACCGGCTCACTGATTGGCCGCAGCGCAGCCGGAGCTGTTCAGGCAGTGCGAGGTCTCTTTAAATCAGGAGTCAGACGCCTTACAGCAGCTTCGGGAGTCTTATATTCTGGGGAGGCCTTATGTTTGGGGGAGGCCTTATTTTTGGGGAGGTCTTATTTTTTGGGGGATGCCTTATATTACAGTGAGAGGCAAAACTGGAAGTGGGTCTTATTTTCAGGGGATGTCTTACTTTCAGGGAAATAAGGTATGGACCATAATCCCATGCAGCCTGTTGTCCAAACCCTTGTTGCACTTCTTCTTCCAGGTGTCTATGATGGGAGGTAAACCTGGCCTCGTTACCCTTCTGGGTCCTCAACATGGACTGGGAGTGAGGTTGGACCCAAGGAGACCACGTGGGACCAGACAGAGGAAGGGAGAACCTCACTGGCTACGGAGTGCTGACTCCTGGATGTCTTGCTCACCGTTTCTCCTGGCCTCTGACGACAGGCAGTGGTTATATGTGGTTTTAATCCCCGAGCCTGTCTAGGGTGTATCTGTCACATCTAAGCCCGGCCTTCCCAAGACAGAGACTGCAACATGTGGACCCTTAGCTGTCTCTGAGGCGTCCATGCAGATAGGTAGGTCCAACCCACCACCCTCTGCCGTGGGATCCTTCAGTTTGGAAGCGACTGATTCAAAGAAGGAGGTTCTGGGTAGAACCCAATCTCCCAGAGCAGATGGCTGCACAGATTTCTCCCTGGTGCTGCCATAGTGCAGTGGGGTGACCTCGGGGCTGTTTCCTCTGAGCCCCAAGGCAGCTGCAGAGGTATCCGTTCTTCCTCAGGCAGCCCCGAGCTAGGTTTCGGGCATTGTGCTTCGAGCCTTAACCTCAATTCTGTTTTACCAGTCCTCCTTGTAAATATCACCTTCTCCCTTACCAGCCAGTCAATACTGTTGTTTGGAAAACTCTTGCAAATACATGCAATGTAAAGAGGAATGCATGCAAATGTCTGGGTGGAATATCATCACCATGAAGATCCTGATGAGATTTTTTGTTACCGACAGGAAAAAAGCTACTGTGTTGCCCAAACCTATGAAAGGGGCTGAGAGATAATGAAAAAAATCAACAAGCAAAGAAACGAATGAGCTATGGACACAAGAGGTGAGACATTGAACAAGCTAGCGGTTGCTTCTCCTGTCAGCAAACTGAGGACGTTTTGAAAATAGTGTCCACATTAAAAACCAAGCCCTCATAAGAAGTGAAAGCTTTGTTGAGCTTTTTGTTGTGTGAGAAGCAAAGCTGTAGGTAATCGGGGGCCTTAGCAATGTATCTAGTTCTATGGTCTCATTTTGCCAATAGGGGAAACGGAGGCCCTCAAGGTTACTTATTAGGTACAAATGAGAGGGTACAAATTTAAGAGGTCGCCCCATAAAGCACAGAGCACTGTCCCGGCATTAAGAATGAGATGCTGACACTTCTATGATGCGTCCGTTGTGATGAGTAAGATCTGGAAGACATTTTACAAGCCAAGGACAACCTGGCTTCCTTAGGCTGCAAACAGCAAGTTGAATCCTATTCTCCACCAGTCGCATTGTTAGACTCTGAAAAGTTGCCTGGGTGTGAAAGGAAATGAACTCCCCTCCATCTTGTCCTATAGGGCTGGGCCCCCTGCCTAAACCCCCTCCCTTTTCTGGGAGTGGCCACAGGTGTGCCAGCAATGTCCTAGCTTCCCCGACTGCCACCCGCATGGACCAATGAAGCTCCAGGAACACAGTGAGGGTCCTAATAAGGCTAAACCACAGAAAGACCCTAATTCAAGTGACCAATCTCTGTAACCCTCGTCACTTTCCTAAGCCCTCCCAATATCCTACCCCATCAAACTCATTGTTCCCGCCCGGCTCGCTCTCTCGTCTCACTGCTGTGCCAGAAAGAGGCTGAGAGCCAAACCCGGGTTTGAATAAAGACTCTTTGCTTTTGCATCGGAAAAGGCTCCTTAGTGGTGGATTATTGGGGACCCCGAACTCTGGGCATAACAGGTTCGCATAGCTCTCAACAGCCACTGTCCTCTTCAACGTGCGACCTTAATGAAGGCCTGCAACATCTGGCTGATTGCGCTGATGGGAGGCGGGGTTGAAACCAGTGAGATGAAGTCCAAGTGCAATTGCAAAGATCAAATGCATGGATGCAAAACAAGAGGGTCCTGATAAGAGTAACTCATATCTCCAAAAACAAAAACAGGCAAAATCCTCCAAAGCAAAAACCACCTAGCGTTTCATTGCTTGAGTTTAGGATTTACAAGAGTGTGATGTGACTATTGAATACACTAAAAGAAGGCTTAGGTTGAATTAATCAGGGCTCAGGGTCCAAGAGACCTAGCGTAATAAACACCCAGGGTGAACGGATACAAGTTCAATGCAAGAGGGAAATTTTCTGCTAATTACTGTATTAGACTGGGTTTCCTTCATTTTTTAAAAATATATTTTATTTTATTTTTTTTTACAGAGAGGAAGGAAGAGCGAGTTAGAAACATCAATGAGAGAGAGACATCGATCAGCCGCCCCCTGCACGCCCCCTACTGGGGATGTGCCCGCAACCAGGATACATGCCCTTGACCGGAATAGAACCTGGGACCTTTCAGTCCGCAGGCCGACGCTCTATCCACTGAGCCAAACCGGCTTTGGCATATAGATCTCTTATTATTACTTAATGTGAAGACTCTTACAGGCTGCTTCTCCTGTCTTCCTTGCATGAAGCTATGGAGCCACTGAGAGCACGCTTACCTCCATCATCTCTGCGTAGAGTGCAGGGCAGCCAACTGTGACACATCGAGGAGACGATGACCTGAAAACTTTCCTTGTTATTCTTGGCGACTCCCAGCTTACAGACAGTACCTTTCAAACCCCAGCTGCTGCTGCTTTAATTCTCCGCCCAGGTGCCAAAGCCTGATCAATAATGAACACTTCCAATGTCTTCTAACTTAATTTAGCATCTGGCCTGAGGAGGTAAATGCCAGGTCTGGGTCCTGTGGCAAGCTAAAGTTGGAACCAAAACAGAAACGATGAGCAATGCTCACTTAGTGTGCTAGTATATTCACCGGAGTTTCTCTCTCTCTCTCTCTCTCTCTCTCTCTCTCTCTCTCTCTCTCTCTCTCTCTCTTTCTCTCTCTCATAATAGTGTTGCCCTCATCTGCTTGCTATTTAAGTTAACCTCATCAAACCTGTGAACAATTGGCTTAAGCTGAAGTAAGATTACACCAGATCTGTGTTGCTCTGACTGACAAGGTTGTCAAAGTCACCGCTGGCTCTTTTGGATGGCGGCTTGTCTAAAGACATCTGGAACGCTTCTCAGGAACACCGAGGAAAGAGGCGGTTCTGCTGATTGACTTGAACACGAAGGTTGATGGTGTAGGTGCCTGAGGAAGAGCTTTAGGGTCCTTTTGGGTCCTGTAGATGTCAGTCATTCAATGCTGGTGTCTCCTCCCTCTGGTAGGGGTTGTAGGGTTCCTCTGTAAGCACCCCCATCCAAAATGTGCTTCAGATATTGAGGTTGATGATTGTCCACACACCAGAGAATTTCAGAGGAGGCTTATCATTCACTCAGAGGGCTTTAAGGAAAGCTGAGTGGACACAAGCCCAGTGTGCCAGCCAGGATCTTTCTGTTGTCTTCTACTGGCCTCAGGATGAGTGGACGCCAGGGATTTTCATATAGTTCTTGAAGGCTACTTGGCTGCCATAACAAAGGGGCACAGACCAGGTGGCTTAACCAACAGAGATTTATTTCCTCACAGTACTGGTGGCTAGGATTTCAAGGACATGGGGTCAGCAGAGCTGGTTTCTTCTGAGGCTCCTCTCCTTGGCTTGTAGATTTTCACCTTCTCTGTGTCTTCACATCATGTTCCCTCTGTGCATGTCCATGCTCTCACTTTCTCTTGTTTTCAGAACAAGGACGAGAATCCTCCCTAATGACCTTATTTAACTTAATTTCCTTTTAAACAATCCTATCATCAAAACTGGGGTTTAGGAATTCAATGGATGGATTTGAGGGTCCTATTTCAACCCCAATCCATTCCACAGCGTGGTGCTGAATGAGCAAAGCGTGTGCCCTCCTGTGTTGATGCATTTCTCTTCTCTGAAAGTTATGACCATTTTTCAAGGAAGTGTTGAGACATGAGACAGCAAACCCACCGGGCAAGGCCAGAGTGAGACCTCAGAATGGTGACTCAGTTCCAAAAGCATGGGCCATGTGAAGGGTCAGGGGGCGGTGGGATTAGCTGGGCACTCTGAGAAAGCTTCTCACCATTTCCCCTCAGCGAATCTGTCTCCAGGGTTCCCCTCTGGACATTCACACCTTGACTTCCACCAACACTAAGAACTTCCATCCACCTCTGACATAAGACCAGGTTGCAAATAAGCTATTTTCTTTGTAGGGGACGACAATAGGAAGGCCCACATTATGACTGTAATTCCCGTTACTGAGCAGAATTTAATCTAAACTATGCTAATTAACTCGATGGGAGAATCCTTTCACAACGTATTGGTATAGCAAATTGTCACATCATACACTTTAAGTATCTTACAATCTTATTGTCAATTATACCTCAATAAAGCTGGAAAAACTTTTGAACTCTTGACCTTTTGTTATACATATTCCTTCCACTTCTTATTCTTTTTGTTTTATGTGTAAGTACACATAAATCTTTTCCTGCCTCCACCTCAAGTTGCATAAATATTATTAATTAACAAATGAATGCAGCAAAAAAGTTTTTAAAAAAAAATCAGAAATAGGCATGAACATTGCCAACTGTTCAGAGATTCTTCAGGATACTACTATGAAAAAAAATAAGTTTTATTCCCATTCCCCCAAAGAATTTAATATAATCTAGATTATTTTAGGACCTTACCCCAGGAATTTAGATAGAGATACAGCAAAAAGCTATTGTAAGACTTTTTTTTTTCTTTTTGCCTGGACTCTGATAGCAGAGTGCTATAGCAAAAGCCAGATTTGGTAGACAGCGTGGAGGCCTCCCCAAAGATGCCCTAACGGGGAACCGGTGGCCATGTTCCCTTACATGGCAAAACGGACTTTGCAGATGCGATGGTGTACTCTCAGGAGCTTGTTATGGAGATTATCAATGTATCACATGGGTCCTTATGAGAGAAAAGAGGGAAGCAGAAGACAGAGGAGAGCGGTGGAGAGAGAGAGATTTGGTTGGAGGGGCACCTGCTGGCCTTACACATGGTGCCAATGAAAACAGGTGGCCTAGAGAAGCTGAAAAAAACCAAGGAAGCAAATTCTCTCCTAAAGCCCCAGAGGAACACAACTGTGCTGGCCCATCTTAGACTTCTGACCTTCAGAGCTACACATTTCTGTTTTCTAAGCCATGAAATTGATGCAATTTGTTATAGCAGCCACAGGGAACTGATACGCCAGGGTTTTACCTGAAGCAGCCGGAAGCAACTGTGTAACATTATGGGGGCGCACAGGAACAATGGCCTCAGTGCGGCCAAGGTTGCAACCAGTGTTCTCCTTCTTCATTTTCCTAAAATAAAATGTGCAGTACAGGTCATTGACATGGCTGCCTTCCCCGGCTCTGGGCTGTTCTGGAATCCTAGGCTCAGGGTGATGGCCAGCAGTACCCCTTAGGAAGCTACTGGTGTTTAGGAAGAGCGCTATTTTCCTTGTTATACCTGTTTTCCACGAATTTTTGTGTTGTGCCTTTTACAGGATAAGTTCCATACATGTGGGTTGAATGAGTGAATGTTAATTGCACATTTGTATGGTAGTTTGCAATGTCATAAGCAGTGGTGTGTTAGCACTGACCTTTATCAGCTCGCAAGAACTGATGGTTAAATTTTCAGGAATTTGCAAGTTGGTTGTTAACCAGTCATTATTAAGTATCCTATATAATATGCAAATAGACTGAACGGCAGAACAACCAAACAACTGTGCAAAGTATATGTTAATGATATGCTAAGGCTGCTCAACTGCTTGCTATGATGTGCACAGACCACCAGAGGGCAGACAGTCAACTGGTCGACCAGTCACTATGCTATACACTGACTACCAGGGGGCAGATGCTCAGACTGGTAGGTTAGCTTGCTGCTGGGGTCCAGACTGGACTGAGTCAGTGGGGCTGGACATGCCCTGGAGCCCTTCCTCGGTTCCTCCCTGGCGAATTGTGCACTGGTGGGGTCCCTCAGCCAGTCCTGTGCCCTCTTACAATCTGGGACCCCTTGGGGGATGTTGGAGAGTCAGTTTCAGCCCTTGGGAGGGCATCAGACTCAGGGCTCATGGGTAGTGAGCACTGCTGCAGCAGTACGAGCTTCTCTGGATCAGGACTGATTGGGCCTGAGCCCACAGCACGCACAGTGGAGCTGGGATGAGCAGGAGCAGCAGGTAGGAGCTGCAGGCTGTGTTGGACCTGATCCTGATCCCCATAGGCCACCCAGAGGGACCCCATCCATACACAAATTCGTGCCTCGGGCTTCTAGTTAAATTGTATAAACTTACAATGAACCGAATGATAGTGAAAGTAAAGGCAATAAATATTCAGCACCCATCATAACCTAATTATTTCACTGCATTTTACTATTGCCTATGCTCTTGAAGTTATTTACATCTATTTTATCTGTATCCCGGAAAGAGAATATGTCTATTACTGACCATCACTTCTAACTGGATTAGTGACATCATCTTGGTAGCTTGAAAACTTAGTGTGTGCACTAACAGCACAGAAATTGGCAAATGTTATACACCAATAACTTTTTTTTCCTCTGAGTCAGTTAAACATTTACTATTACAACACTGGTCACAAACCTAAACAGATCGTCATAAAAACTGTCAGATGGCATTCATGCCCCCAATTTACTAACCTGGAAAGAGATACCCAGAAGTTAACCTAGCTTACCCAAACAGGGCTTCTGGGTGCTACCCCCATATTTCCACCATTTTACACAGATGTCACATCTATGGTAATTGAATTGCTTCTCAGCCTTTTGGCAAAGATCCAGTACTAGTACGATAATTGAGACTAATCAAGTAATGAATTTTTGAATTGATTTTCACTTTTCCTATAAAGCATTACTCCTTAGAAAAGTAATGGCAGAAATATAGCAGATTAACTGAAAAGTCACCAGGAAAAATACAGGAGGCCCAATTAAATTTGAATTTCAGAAAACAAAATAATCCTGGTGTGGTGGATGCCTTATATTTTTATTTGCTGAGTCCGGCAACCTCAAGGAAATACTATGCTTGCATATTAACAATTAGGAAGAATTCTTGCGTTAGCCCCGTTATTTAAAACGTCTCTCTCTCTCTTTACCACTTTACTTT
>PVJN01006437.1:0-75614 GCA_004026805.1 Lasiurus borealis
TCTCTCTCTCTCTCTCTCTCTCTCTCTCTCTCTCTCTCTCTCTCTCTCTCTCTCCATGTTACGTAGCTCTCTAGCCATTATCCATCTAGAGATTTATTCTATCTAGGACATTGGTCGGCAAACCGCGGCTCCAGAACCACACGCGGCTCTTTGGCCCCTTGAGTGTGGCTCTTCCGCAAAATACCATGTGCGGGTGCGCACGTACAGTGTGACTGAGACTTCGTGGCCCGCGAGCAGGCCGATTTTCAGCTCTCCAGGGAAATTTCAGTCGTTGTCCTGCTGCTATCTGGCTCTGCTGACTAAGGAGTTTGCCGACCACTGGGCTGGGACATTGGCTCATGTAATTGTGGGGCAAGACCTGCAAGTCTTGCCGAGACCAGTTTGGCTCAGTGGATAGAGCATGGGCCTTCGGATTGAGGGGACCCAGGTTCGATTCCGGTCAAGGGCATGTACCTTGGTTGCGGGCGCATCCCTGGTGGGGGGTGTTCAGGAGGCAACTGATGGATGTTTCTCTCTCATTGATGTTTCTGTCTCTCTCTCCCTCTCCCTTCCTCTCTGTAGAAAATCAATAAAATATATATTAAAAAAACAAAAAACACCTGCAAGTCTAGCCAGCAAGGTGGATGTTCCGACAAGAGTTGATATTGCACCTTTTAAAAACAGATTTTTACTGATTTCAGAGAGGATGGAAGAGGGAGAGAGGGACAGAAATATACACTGATCGGCTGCCCCGGCTCCCAGGCCCGGCTCCTGGGTCCCCGTGAGGCACAGAGTCCCCGCAGGAGGGGCTAAGGGTCTTCCCACCCGCTCTGGCTGCAAGGCGCTGCTCCAGGATGGGGTGGGGGTTTGCCGGGCTGGGACTAGCTCCCTCCTCCGTGAGTCCCACGGGGGAGGAAGCTCTACCAGGGGTCAGGCCAGGGTGACGGCCCGCCGCCAGCTTGCTCACACAGTGCAGACCCCACGAACGGGATCGGCGGGAGCGTGGGGATCCTGAGCGACTGCAGGAGCTCTGACAGCTCCCTGCGCCATCCCCCGCACCCCGGGAGCAGATCCCTTCCTCTCAGTGCCCGCGGACCGTTCCCCAGGACAGACCGCCTGCTGGGCCATCATGAGCCTCACGGTTTGAAGGTGTCGGAACAAGGCCGGCTCTCTGGCCGTCATGGGGCGGCATCGGAAATCAGTAACGGACAGAGACCAGGGAGACTCGCATCACGTGGTGGCGAACCCCAGGACCGCTGTGTCAAAGAACCGATCGCAGGAAAATTGGAATCCACTGTGAGACCAGTGACGGCGAGGGAGCAGCACACCGAGGCTGTGGCCCCGGGCGGACGCGGGGCGGCGGAGAGGGACCCGCACCGGCGTGACGGTCTGTGTTAAGAGAGAAAAAAAGACCCCACCGCCTCCTCGTCCGTCTTAGCGGGCCGGACAGAATGAGCAAACGCAACCCAAGTGAGGGAAGGGAGCCATTGGCCTCAGAGGGGAAGGCAGTGGAAGAGAGAAGAGATGGCGGCGGAGGGAGACCCAGGCCGCCGGGGGCTGGGGCTGGGAACGATCCACCGCGCTGACGCACCTTCAGTGAGACTGACGGACACAGGAGAGAAAACAGCCCGGCCGGCGGGGCCCGGTGGTGATCGGCGACCTGTGAACCCGGTCTGGGCGGGACATGCGGCGTCCTCTTAGAAAGGCCCCGCCTCGGAGAAGTCCTGCAGGGAAGGGTTAGCGCGCCCGGGGAAACGTAGGCCAGCCTCCCGCACGCACTCTCCTCTGGTTTGGAAGTCTACCGAGGGGCATCGGTGACCCCAGCTTTGGAAGAGGATTGGGCCTCGTTGGCCACGTGACCCTGCTCCGGGCCCCAGCGCCCACATCTGCGATCCCTTCACGGTGGCAGAGAAGGAAGAAAAGTAAATGGGACGCTGTGCACGTGCCGAGCCAGCTCAGGGCGGCGTGTGGCCAGGTGGGGGCACCGGTGGGGGAGGCGGTGGTGCCCAGCATGTCCACCAGTCACCGTGTGCTGGGGGAAGTAGGGAACCCCCGGACCCCTCACAGATGTGCCCTCAGGATTGTCAGAGTGTGGAACCGGCACCCTTCCCCCCTCCCCCGCATCCGGACCCCCGGGCCCCAGACAGTCTGCGTGCACAGCCTGGGCCATCAGACGCTGGGAGCGGAGACCGGGCCTCTTGGAGCCTCTGGGGTTTGTGCCTGTTGGCAAAGTGGAGACGAAACGTGTGTGTGTGTGTGTGTGTGTGTGTGTGTGTGTGTGTACGTTTTGGATTTCTAAATGTGTGTGTGTATGTTTCGGATTTCTGAACATATGTGTGTGTGTGTTTCGGATTTCTAAACGTATGTGTGTACGTTTTGGATTTCTAAATGTGTGTGTGTATGTTTCAGATTTCTGAACGTATGTGTGTGTGTGTTTCTGATTTCTAAATGTATGTGTGTGTGTGTTTCAGATTTCTAAACGTATGTGTGTGTGTATTTCAGATTTCTAAACATGTGTGTGTGTGTTTCGGATTTCTAAACATATGTGTATGTGTTTCGGATTTCTAAACGTATGTGTGTGTGTTTCGGATTTCTAAACGTGTGTGTGTGTGTGTTTCGGATTTCTAAACATATGTGTGTGTGTGTTTCGGATTTCTAAACGTGTGTGTGTGTGTATGTGTGTTTCAGATTTCTAAACGTGTGTGTGTGTGTGTGTGTGTGTGTGTGTTTCGGATTTCTAAACGTGTGTGTGTGTGTGTGTGTGTGTGTGTGTGTGTGTTTCGGATTTCTAAACGTGTGTGTGTGTGTTTCGGATTTGTCTCACGCAGATGGAAAGCGGCACGCTGGTTGGAACCTCAGAGGCTGGGCTCGGCCTGCAGATCCCCGTGGTGAGATAAAACGGGCAATTTCGGAGCGGGCATCTCCTGGAACCGCTTCAGACGCCGAGAACGACCGAAGCAGAGGCGCTGCGGGGAGAGACCTGCTCCAAGAATGTTCCCCAAACCCCGGGGGCCGGGACCCAGGCTGCCTCCCGCAGGCGCGGCTCCCTCACCGACACCCGGAGTCCAGCGCTCCGCCCGGGGGCCCGCACTTGGGGTGTCTCTGCCCCCCTCGATGGTGGCCGGCCGAGTCTTGCTTCGTCCTGGAGGAAGGAGAGGCGGGATTCCAGGACCTCGCAGACCACGGCGGCTTCCGGGAAGAGGGAGACGCCAGGGCCAGGCTGCAGAGCCCTCAGGAGCTTGCTTCCCTCGTCCGTCGGCCCCCTCAGCCTTCGGACAACCCGCTTTCGGCCCAGGACTTTCCGGTCCTAGCTCCGCCTCCCCCTCCTCACTGCAGGGGGCTGCTGAATAGGGAAGGAGAAACGTCAGTGATGAGAGAGGGTCGCGGATACGCTGCCAGCGAGGGCGACTCGGACGGTTGTGCGTGGTCCTGTGCACCCCAAGAGTGCCGGTTCAATTCCTGGTCAGGGCACATGCCCGGGTTGGGGGTTTGATCCCTAGTCGGGGAGCATGTGGCAGACAGTCTATTGATGTTCCTCTCTCTCTCTCTCTCTGTCCCTCTCTCCCCTCCTTTCTCCAAGCATGTCCTTGGTTGGGGATTTAGAAAAAAAGAGCCCTAGCTAATTTGGCTCAGTGGATAGAGCGCAGCCTGCAAACTGGAGGGTCCCGGGTTCGGTTCTGGTCAAGGGCACATGCCTGGGTTGCAGGCTTGATCCCCAGTGGGGGGCGTGCAGGAGACAGGCGGTCGATGATTCTCTCTCATCATGGATGTTTCTCTCTCCCTCTCCCTTCCTCTCTGACGCCCATAATAATAACAAAAAGACACACCCCAGCTGGGGCGTCCTCAGGAAAGCTGTCCCTCGCTGAAGCCGGGGAGATACGGAAGTCCTGGTGATTGAAAGGTTCCAGGAAAGCGAGGAGACGAGCCCAGGACAGAAGAGATGTTTGTAAAACACAGGTGACGACAGACTGGCACGCAGGCCGCACGGTCCGACCGAAACAGGCCGAGGCACGCACCTGGCGTGGCCGGTAGAATTAGGTCCGATGAAAGTTAACAAGAAGTAGCTTATATACCAAGTTTTAATGAGAAAGATTTAAGCGGCTCCAGCTTTCAGTGTAAATTAATCCATTAAAATCCAGAATGCGGCTCCTCAGGAGTCCTGGTCACCTGTCCACGGGCGGTGGCCAGCTTAAGCTCTCGGCCGCCCGGACGGTGCCTGTTGGGATGAAGATGACTTTTTAAAAAAATATATTTTATTGATTTTTCACAGAGAGGAAGGGAGAGAGATAAAGTCAGAAACATCAATGAGAGAGAGACATTGATCAGCCGCCTCCTGCACGCCCCACAGTGGAGAAGTGCCCGCAAGCAAGGTACATGCCCCAGAATGGAATCGAACCCGAGACCCCTCAGTCCGCAGGCCGACGCTCTATCCACTGAGCCAAACTTGTCTTGGCAAGATGACATTTTTTAACGACGCAGACACACACCCTTTCTCTGTGTCTGGTGCGGGGAAAGCAAGGACGGGATTTGTTTATACTGGAAGCTGACCTTTTTATTTTAGAAGCGACAGAACAACTGTTAGAGCTCTTTGGAAATCGCCCATCCTTCTCCCTCGCTCCTCCGCAGGGAGCCCCAGGAGACACCACACCCGCCCCCCTCGCATCCCTTTCCCCTCGCGCACGCGCGCGCGCACACACACACACACACACACACACACACACAGACACACGCACACAGTCCCATCTTGCACATCAGACCAGGTGAAGTTCACCCACCTTCCCTCACCTCCCCTCCCAGAGCCCTGCACTTGTCAGCACCGGGTACACATTAGGCGCTCAATAAAGGCCTGTCAGTTTCACCCTGTAACAACTATTCTTCTTTTTTATTTTTTACCAAGAGGAAGGGAGAGGGATAGAGAGTTAGAAACATCAATGAGAGAGAGATATGGATCAGCTGCCTCCTGCACACACCCCATCTGGGGATGTGCCTGCAACCAAGGTCCATGCCCTTGACCGGAATCAAACCCGGGACCTTTCAGTCCGCAGGCCGACGCTCTATCCACTGAGCCAAACCGGTTTCGGAATAACATCTATTCTTATGGCAAAGCTCGCGGCCAGCGGCAGCACGGTCTTCAGGCCCACGAGAGTTCCGCGGGCACCGGACCCCTCGCCACTGCTCTCCCCGTACCATCCTTCCCGACAACACGGCAAGGGGCCTGGCTGGCCATGGAGCTGGAGCGACAGCCTGTGTCGCTGCCCATGTCTCCAGGGTGGTCGGGCCAGGCGACACCTGGGATCCTCCTCAGCGCTCCTGAGCCGCGTGGCCAAGCTGCCCTCAGAAGGGGTCATACACCCGGCCCGCCTGCCAGCAAGCGCCGGCTGCAGCCCCATCGCCGGCCGCGGGCCCTGTGAAACCCATCCCTCCCGCCAAGTGCCGGACGGCGTCTGGCCCGGCGCGCACACTCTGTTTCGTGGGGCTGGCGGGCCTTTTCCCTTGCAATTTCCCCCTTGGCTTCGGGGCCTCGCGAGTAACTGCTTCTCCAGGAGCCGGCAGACGCTCGCTGGTATTTTCTGCGCGGCGGCGGCGGGGAGAATGTCGTTTTTTTTTTTTTATGGAGAGCTCTCTTTATGGGGAAAACTAGCCCGGCGACACCGTGGAACATTTGGAAACGAAGAGAATTGTTCCTTCCGATGCGACCACCCCGTCGGAGCCGATGCCTCTCGGGGTTTGCAGCCGCACACGCGCGTCACCGGGCCCTCCTCGGCGTGGCCAGGCCGGTGTGCGTCTGCTCCTTCACTTAACCCGGCAGACAGCGAGGCCGTTCTCCCCGGTGCCTCCTGGCCTCCCTGGGAGGGTCGCTGTGGCTGCACGCGGTGTCACTGCGTGCTGCCCCTTCCGGCCGATGCACCCGTGTCCTCTTTCTTGGATGCCTGCCTTGCCGTCCACGTTTGACGGTGAAAAACAACTCGGCAAGGAAGGCTTCTGTGCATCCCGTCTTCCCGGGCTGTCTCTGGGACGGAGGCCCGCAGGAACGCTCCCCCGTGCGGGGAGAACCCACCGCAGACAGCGGGCGGCACAGCTCCCGCTCGGCTCGGCGTGCAGATGACTTTCCCAGATCCCCTCGCAGCCGGCTGAGGCTGTCGCCTGGATGAGGAGCACACGGCAGCCTGCACGCGTGGCCGCCGGGAAAAGGACTGCTCTCCGGCTCCCACAGCAGCGGTTTGGGTCCGGGCCGGTGGAAGCCGCCCCTCGGGCTGCAGAGCAGACGAGAGAGGGGCCTGGCCACCGCGGACCTCGTGGCGATGGAACTCAACCCTGGGCGCCACGCAGGGACTCATGGGAGAGTCCTCCCGGAGATAGATCCCTGTGTTTCCCGAGCGGGCGGAAGGCCCATGTGGGAGCCGGAGCACAGGGGAGGGGTGGGGTCCCGGGCCTGGAGCTCCTGGCTTCGCGCTCCTCTGGGCTGCGACTTCATCATCGACTTCATCCAACTCTGGCTCCTCCCGCCTCCGTCGGTGGCAGGAGCGGGGACGGAGACCGCCCTTCCCGTTTAACAAACGCCACCGTGTCATCTGTCACCGCCACCCCCTTCCCGAGTCCTTGTCCCTGCTGGAGGGCAGAGTGGCTGCGTCCATTGGTTTTACTTCCCTTAAACATGCCCCTTCCCATGCCCACCGGGCGCGGCCCGCCTCCTTGTTTTCGGAGGGGATGCCCGTCTGGCGGAGAGGCACTTATAACCCCACTGTGCGCACCTGCGCAGAGCCGTGGCCATGGCCGCGCAGCCGAGGCTCTGATTCCCACTCTCGTACCGTGAGCATGAGGCCTGCGGGCGTGCACGGCCGCTTCTGGCATGTTTGCACTTCCTGTGGGAGGTGTCCCTGGGTGAGGCCCCCCCTCCCGTGTGCTGCTGGCCAGGCTGACTCCGGAGGCCGCTGTGTGTCTGTCCTTCCAGGCGCATGAGCCACAGCCGCGGGGCCCGGAGTTCACTGTTCCCGCATCGGCAGTACGTGGGAAACGGGAGATCTGCAAACAGAAACACACGCGAAGCAAGCAAGCGGTGTCTGGATCAGTGGGTGGAGGACCACGTGACCAGAGGCTGCAGGTGTCTCCCCGCCTCCCTCACCCCCCCTCCACCCCCCCAGGAGCGAGGGCTCAGCATCTGTGGATTCCGTGTGTGCGGGACCTGGCAGACCCTGACGTCCCCCATGAATGACGAGGGTGCACCGTGCTCCTCACCCTCCTCCTCTCCTCCCCGGGAGGTGAGCTCAGAGCGGGCAGTGGCCACCTTCATGCCCAGATCGGCTGGTTGGGGGCCCAGGCTCCTCCCACAAACCGTGCTGGGCCCCTGCCCCACCTACCGGCTCCCCGCTCTCCTGCCTGCCTGTCTACCGCCCTTAAAATGCGAGGTTTATTTTCGATCCGTCAGGGGTCATGGAAAAGTGGCCCATCCCCGCCTGTCCCCTGCCTTTTAATTGTCCCAGAAGGGTCCGGCGGGGGAGGGGGGGCGGCCTGTCCCCCCCACCCACAAGCCGGGCTGGGTACAAAGGGTCCCCATTTCAACTCTCCCCACCCCCAACTTTGAAGCTTAATAGCTTTAAAATCTTACAAGTTGTAAAAACAATTAAGGCAATAATCTTAAAAAGAAGCAGAATGCTGGGCCTTCAAAGGAATGCGGGCCGTTCACACTTCGCGGTGGAGCGGCCGCTGGCTGGCCGGCCTGAGAAAGCGCAGAGGCGCCGGGGAATTTGTTGATGCCAGTTTGGACAGACTGTTTATTTTCATGATTTCATGGAAGAATTTTAATTTAATGAGTGTTTTATACTCTAATGTAAAGCATCGTTCGAGCCCTGTAATTACTGTGTCAAAATAAGCCTTCTTAAGCGGCAGCAGCTTGAACTCCGGGGCTGGGCCTTGCATCCGAATCAGGCGGGTGGGGGTGGCGGGGAGCGGGGGGTGGGGGTTGAGGGGGGGCGGGTGCTCGGAGAGGAGCGCCTCCTCCGTGGACGGGTGGGAGATGGCGAGGCCGGCCGGAGGAGGGGTGTCTCCGGGAGATCGTTCCCCGCGTGTGGCTGACGGGCTGGAGCGGAGGGTCCTCTGACCGGCTCTCTTCACCGCTGTCCTTCGAGGCTTCTCCTCGCGGAGACGGAACTTTCCAGAAGCCTGTGCACCGGCCAGGGTGTGCCTGCCATCCTCGCTGACACGTGTGTGTGTGTGTGTGTGTGTGTGTGTGTGTGTGTCTCCCCAGCCCTCCCGCCTCCCCAGTGAGAGAGAGGATGTTTTGCTTTTGGCTTTATGCGGGCCCACAGCATCGAGAGTCCGCTCTCAGGCCTGTATATTAGAGCTGGAAGGGCTTTTGTGCAGCTCAGAGCGCGCAGGACAGCTGCCCCCGGGCCTCCGGGTCACGTTGAAGGCCCGGGCGGGAGGGGCCCGGAGGATGGGCCGGGACCTGAGGCTTAGCACATCCCGCCCCTGCCCGCCACCCGCTCCTCGGCTTCTCGCCCGCTGGCCAGAGGGCCTCCGTCCTGGGAGCCCACGCGGCTCCCGCACCAAGCACAGAACGGTCTTCCCAGACGCGGGCCGAGCACCTCATCTTTCCCCACACCCCCTCCGCCCTGGGCTGGGGGGACCCCCCACATGAGCCCGGGACCATCTTCTTGGGGGGACTCCTGATCACACGCAGTGGCCAGGTTCGGGCTCATTGTTCAGGCCCAAGAATCCAGCTGTGCAGCTGGAACTGGCTGTCTCCCTCCTGCTCAGACGTGCATGTTCTCTCTGGGAGCGAACCCTCTCTCGCCTGCGCTGTGCGGCCATCCCTGAGGCCGACTGTCCCCGGTAGCCCGGCAGCCAGGGGGAAAGCAGGCGGCAGGGACCCCCAGGCCAGCTCACGGCGTGCAGGTCCTACCCTGACCCTGTCTCCTGCCCCCCACCTCACCCCTGTGTGGCTAAGGCTGGGCAATCATGTTCCTGCGGGGACCCCTGGTTCTGAGGAAGGAAGGGGACGGGGGTCGGCCTGCCCCCTGGTCCTTTTAGACGCTCGGCTTTAAGTTCTTTCTGGCAAAGATCTCGGGAAAGACAGAGACTGACCGCTAAACCCACACCCAATCATAATGACCACCTGAAACACGCCCCGTGATATTTAGGGCTTCCCTGCACCGGACCTGGGTTGGCTCATCTGGAACTCCGGGTTCGGTGTCGCTGGCGTCCTGTGTTTTATCTGAAAACCCACCTCGCCAGCTGCCTGCCCTTAAATGCACAAGGACGGGACTCCTTTCGGCGCCAACTGTGGTCCTGGCTGCACCCACCACAGCTCAGTCAGCGCCCACGGCTGTAGCTGAACTGGGAATGTGGGGAGTCTGGGGCTTTTCAGTCCCTGCCCGCCACCCCGCTCCCCACCCGCTCCTCCTGTGGCACCAGCGCCTCCCAGCCCCGTGCCCTCCCCCCTCCTGCCCCGTCTCCTCGTCCCGAGCCGACGAGAGGGTGCCGGTCCCACCTTCCCTGGCCTTGCTCCATCTTTGGAAGAAAGAAGAGAACATGTGTCAGCTTCTCATAATGAGCTGGTAACCACATCCCAGTCACCTTCTGGGAGGCGTGTGGTTACCCACCCCCTGGCGCCAGGGAGGACGTGTTGCCTCGGAAAAGGGGAGTCACCATCGGGGCGCGGGTCTGGCCGCAGGAAGGGGACTGGGCAGGGCCAGCGCGGCGTCCCCTGGTTCTGCCCTTGGGGATGTCTCTCTCTCTAAGTGCACGCGTGCAGGTCGGTGGCCCACAGCGGCTGAGTGACCACCGGGACCTGGCCCTGCCGGGTCGCTGGTCCAGATGGCTGGTGTCCTTCTCCCACTCGAGGAAGGACCCAGTCCCGCCCCCAAGCGGCCTTGGCACGGGCCCCCGGCTGCCCGACCCCTGCTGCCTGGCCTGGCCCAGCCTGGCCCGCTCCTTTCCCAACATACCCTCTCTCTCTCTCTCTCTCTCTCTCTCTCTCTCTCTCTCTCTCTCTCTCTTTCTCTCTCTCTCTCTCTCTCCAGGCGGAAAACCCTCTTCTCGTTTTGCGCCTCCGATGCCGCTAAATTGTCCCCTGGATTTATTTCAAAGCGGAGAGAAGCAGCAGAGATTGCCGTCCGTGGGCCGTGGCCGCCGCTCTTTTAACTCAATTACGCCCTGACAATTCGGAATGAAACGCGGGGCATGTCTTTGTTTCAGCCGGGGGCTCGCCGCGGAGCCGTCAGCCGCGGGGACGTGGCTAGTGTCAGGGCTAACGATCTCTGACAAGGGCATTTAGCGGTTGTAATTCAAATCTAATTCAGAACATCTTAGCACCGGACCTGTCAGGCCCTTAAAACGCACTGTAACTACAAAACCAAGGGCAACGGGCGGCCGGCTCTGGGCGGCCTCAAGCTGATATGTCAACAAGCGCCCCAGCCAGCGTGCTGGCTCCCCGAGCCCGGCTCTCTGGCAGCGCCGGGAAGGGGGTGCGGGGGACAAGGACCTCGGGGGCGCGCGGCCCGCTGGCCAGGCCTGCGGATTTCCATCCCCGGCACATACAGATACAATTAGTGCTGGGTCCCAAACGGCGCAGGCTCGAGCCGGCCTTTGGGGTGCCCTGTGCACCCTCTGCTCTCAAAATAGGGGGGGCTGAGCCACGCACGCCTGTGCGGAGCTCAAGCCGAACAATGAGAGTTGACTCTTAGCCGCCAAAAAAAATAAAAAAATAAAAAGAGCCCTTGCCAGCTCTCATTAGCATCATGGTGTGGGCCGGGCGAACCCCAGCGCGGCCAGACACCCACTTATTGTGTGTGGGTGCAGCTTGCGGTAGACTCTGACTCCACGGGGGCGTGGTTTTCCTCGAGGGGCCTCCACGTTGGGCCACGGAGCGCCCGCCATCGGTGGTGGAGCCTGCATGGTTGGAACGGGAAGGAGAGGTGGGGCGGGAGAGGGGGCGCTGGGAGCCCGGCCGGCCCGCTGGACAGGGACGGGGTTCGGGGGGGATCCCCGCGGGGAAACGGGGCGGCGGGGAAAGGCCTCTCGGAGCCCCAGCAGCCGTGCGCTTGGAAGAGGCGCTGCCTCTCTCGTGCGCAGGACGACGCAGGCTAAGGGGAGCGTTTTCGGATTTCGCTTTTATGATTTATCTGCTTTTTACGCACGACAATATAGACCCTCCCCTCGGGGGACTCGTAAATGCGGGTTTACTTCCCAAATTACAAAGCCGGTCCATTACCCGGGAATGAGTCACTCCTTCAAAAGCGTCAGTAATGCGACGTGTTAACCATCAGGGAGTTTTACACCGATTGGAATTATAAACACCAGATTTGAAAAAAGGAAGGAGAGGAAGTCTCAGCCAGCAGCTCCCTCTCCTTATGAATGGTCCTCTCTTCACGTGGGGAGCCGGCTCCGTGTGGGGGAAGGAAGGCAGAGCCGGAGCGCGCGCGCAGGTGGGGTTTTTTCTCCCCTTCCTGCCTCAGCGTCCCTCGCCCCGAACCCGAGTCCTTTTAATGCAGTGTCTGCGGGACAGAGATGGGGTGAGCGGCCTGGCGGGGGGACAGAGGGACCCTGACAGAGGGGGAGAGGGAGGAGTGACGGGCCGGCTCTGCTGTCTCCCGAGGCCCTGGGTGCAGGGGGCTGGGCTGGGCACCCCGCAACGGAGGGCCGAGGGCTGAGCTGCTTCTGAGGGGCTGCGTCTGACCCCACCCCGCCACTCGGGTCCTCTTCCTCTGCGGGAACCAGCCGCACCACTGTGCCCAGCCACGGGCTCCGGTCTGATCCCCACACTCCCAGTCTCTCCCCGGCTGTGGGCCTCTTGGAGAGCTGGGGAATGTCCTTGGGCAGCGCCCTGGCGGCCCGGTGGTCTGGTCCCCGGTTGTTTCGGGGAACACGGGCGAATCGGGGTAGGGGAGCCACAGCTGGCGAGGCCAGCAGCCGCTCCGTCCTGTCTCAGAGGCCCCGAAGGCTGTGTGTGCCCCAGAGACGCGCTTGGCCCCTCAGGTCCCAGGATGGGGCCTCCACCGCCCCAGCACGTGCCTCCGCGGAGGCCTGGCAGGGAACGGGGTTCCAGGTGGCGTCTGGCGGTGATTTCCCATCCCCCCTGATCCGTCTCCCGCAGTGGACAATGGGCCATCTCCGCCCCACTCTCTCCCCTCTGGTGCCCCTGGACCAGGCGCACGCTCTGTGCCCCGGGCTGCGCCTGGGTGGTGCCCACACTGCCAGGCCACGGCAGGACGGCCGGAAACCCGGCTCCGAGGGTGAAGAGACCCTCCCAGGCCTGCCCCCTGGCTCAGGGCTGAGTGGCGCCTTCCTCATGGTGTCCTCTCTTTGCTGGGCGAGGGGGCGGGGGAGAGGGTACTGGGTGAGGGTGTGGGCGAGGGTCAGACAGAGATCCGGCAGAGAGAACAGATCCAAGGTGATTCCGAGGGCCCTCGCAGCAGGTAGCAGCCGACGCCGGGCTGGGGAGACCCCTCTTGTGGAGGGGGAATGTGTGAGCAAGTCACGTCACATTTCCTCTCCGCTGCGGCCCATCACGGGAGTGCGGGGGAGAGCAGGGGTTGAAGACGGCTGAGGGGTGGTCACGACTGTCCGAGCATCATTACTGGGGGTGCTTGCTCTGTAACTGTCCGGGTTTCCTTGCTTAGGGCCGGCCCCTCCTGCCATGCACCCCTGCTCATCTCCGATCCGTAGGGCCTTGCCACAGAGTCTGAGTTCATGTGGAACGAAGAGCGGAAAGGTGGCTGCCCCATGTGGACGCTGGCTGTGGCCGTGAGAGGTGGCTTCCGGAAGCTGCAGGCGGCTGTCCGCGTGTCCGGAGGATTTTTAAGGGGCAGGTACACCTCCTCCACCCCTGGGGACATCGTTTTTAACATGTCTCCATACCAGGGGACGGGCGCCAGGACAGAATGCCCGCGTGACAGCCACGTGACGGGGTCAGTCCCACGCGCCCCCGTGGGGCAAACATTTCCTAAAGGAAGCCCGGAGAGGACCGCCCCCTTTCTGCCGCCGTAACCTCGCAGACCCCCGCGGCGTCCCAGGGACCGCCTTGCCGGGTTTTACCTCCAGTCTCCCGGCAGAGCCCAATTTCTGGACCCTCGGCGTTCCGACAGCCCCCACCTCTCCATCCTCTTCACAGCCAGGACTCGGGGGGCGCAGGGTCGGGGGACAACAGACTGGCCCCTCGGAGGGGAAGGTCGGAGCACAGGCCGCTGGGAACAATGTGTTGAGGACGTGGCAGTGCAGGGAGCGGGTCGGCAGGGACAGCGGTGACACCTCCTCTTGGCGTGGACTGGCACCCAGCCTGCCTGCCTCTGCATCTTGCCTTCCCGCGGCCGCGTCTTCATCCTCGTCCTCCCCGCCAGCATCTCCACCTGTGGGCTTCACAGCTGGTGTGAGGGCACCGCCTTTGGAGCACGCGTCCGGGGGGCTGCTACCTAGACGGCTGCATCCACGGTGGGAGGGGGCAGGCCAGGCGAGCTTCCACAGCGAGGGGGCGGGGAGGGGGAGGGAGGGCGGGGGGCCCCCCGGAGACCCTGTGTCTGAGCCTGGCCTTTGGGGGCGGAGATGTGTCCTCCTCTGTGCTTATAAACGCGGTCCCCGGGATTCCGTGTCTTTCTCTTTTTGAAGTCATCATCTCGGGAGCCCACGTCTTCTTCCTCTAGGACGGTGGTCGGCAAACGCCTCCGTCCACGGAGCCGAACATCCACAGGACAAGGATGGACATTCCTTCGGAGAGCCGAAAACCCGCTTCTGCGCGTGGGCCACCGAGTTTCAATCGCACTGTCCGAGCGGGGTATTTTGTGGAAGAGCCACACTCAAGGGGCCCAAGAGCCGCAGTTTGCCGACCACTGTTCCAGGCCATTGCCACCATCAAAGGTTTTGCCTTCTCCATTTGGGGATGGGATGACCCTCCACACTCTTCAGGCGCGGCCAGGGGAAGGAAGACAGGAAGACGAGGAGGGTGTAAGACTCAGAGAAAGAACGAGTGGATATAACGTGGGGTGCTCGGCAGGGTCCTGGCAGAGAAAAAGGACCCCCCCAACGAAGTCTTTGGATCAGCTGATAGGACTGTATGCACATTGACTTCCTGGGATTTCATCCCGAGCTGCGCCAGAGAGCTGTGAGATGTTCGCTGGAGGGAGAGTCGGTGAGAGATAAATAAGGACGGCACCATCTTTAGACATGACTGAGTCTGAAATGAATTCAGAGTGAAAAGTGAAAACCAAACTTTCCTTCTCAACGTCCCCCCGGCCCACCCCTCCTCCCCCCGGTTCCTTCCCTCTCCTCCTTATGCCATCAGCCATGCAGCCAGTCCTTCCCTCTGTTCACGAGGAGGACGGAGCGTGGAGAAATCAGACCCTGGCGGGCCACCTCCAATCTGTTCCTGTTTACCTGGGCGAGGAACTCTACGGTGTGCCAACCTTCTACCGGCGTCTCCTCGGGTCCAATCTGCATTTTACCGGAAGTTTTAACTTTGAGGACTGAGGGTGACTGTTCTGTTCATCGGGGAGCCCCTGAGCTCTTTACGCAGCAATCCTGGGCGTGGAGGGTGGCTCGCGGGAGGCTGACGAATGAAGTTCAGGAGCAGGTGTCGATGTAATTCGGTCAACGTACCGAAAGCCCGCGGTGCTCTGCCGGGAATGGGGCGAGGTGCCAGCCGTGACCCAGAGTTGAGTCAGACACCACGTGGTTCCTGTGGGCTCAGGGGTCGGAAGAGATCAGGTGCTGGAACGCCTGATGTGTCTTCTGGTAGAGAAGATCGCTATGAATGGGAGAAACAGAGACTGGGTCTGGCGCATCCGTGAGGGCTTCGCAGGAGAGGTGGCATTTGAGAGATGAGTAGGGTCTTGAAGGATGCATAGGAGTTCAAGGGGTAGAGGAAGAATCGCGGGCAGAAGGGTACAGAGGGCTGTCTACATACACGTGGTGATGGCATCGTGGGGCTGCCGTGATGAGGAAAGGGATGTATCGAGTCTGAGCCGTGCCCTGGGCCGATGGCCAGATTGAGAGCGTTCTGAACGCTAAGGCGTGGCAGAGCCACAACATGGAAAGGGTCTGGGTCATCGCATGGAGGACACCGCTCAGCCCACCACCACACTCACACCCGCTGTGAAGTTCGCGAGGCGTGCTGTGCCATGTCACCAACTGTTTGGGGCTAACCTGTCACAGCCACTGGCACCTCTCCACACTGGGCAGGCACACATGTGCATCGAGGGTGTCTGAGCGTGCTGCGTGGTCAGCCCAGGAGCGCTGGGGAGATCAGAGCGGAGCCTCCGTGAAGTCCGGACACTTCCCCGGAGGTGTTATTCGGAAAGTTCACGGGGAAGCAGGGGGGAGTGCCGAGATGGAGTGGAGGTGTGTGGATGGGGCTGGACATGGCAATCACGGCTCAGTGAAAAAATAAAAATAAAGATGCTGCACACGTCTCTCTGGCTATGGGATTGTGCAGAGGAGGCAGGCTTCGTTCACCCTCAGACGAGGGACATTTTCAGGGTCAAAGAAGCCTCTCCTTTAATGTGATTTCTTTCAGGGGGGAGGCAGCCCCGGGAGCCCCCCATTAACCGTGACTGGGTGCCACCCTGACACCCCCTGTGTGGACTGTTCGCCCCTCCCCGCATGGCGAGGGCTTGCCGCTGGGCCGTCTCATTAGCACGCAGAGTGCGGGTCTGATTTACGGAGCCGTGATACACGGCTGCTGGCAGGGACTCCTCCCCCTTTTAAGGCCATTTATGTATTTATTTTGGAAGGACGCATGACGAATTTCTGAGTCTTGCCAACAGGTTGGAAGGTTTTGTAAGAAAAGCAGGTGAAGGGCGGTGATGTGATGCAGAACACGGGACTCCACCCCTGGAGCAAGAGGCGGGGGTGAAGGGGGTCCGAGCCCGGGCTGCGTCCCGGCCCTGTTCTGGAGCCTCTGGCAGAGTTTTACATGCCAATCCTAACCCAGAGGGTGATCTAGGCTAGTATTTGCCAAAGCCTGGCTGATATGGCACTGGTAATATATGAGATGATTTTTAATTTTTTTTTTAAATTAATAAATCTTTATTGTTCAGATTATTACAGTTGTTCCTCTTCCCCTCCCCACCCCCCACAGCTCCCCTCCACCGGCTCCCACCCTCCCCCGCATTGTCCTCATCCATAGGTGTACGATTTTTGTCTAGTCTCTCCCTGCACCCCCCTCCCCTCTTTCCCCCTGAGACTTGTCAGTCCACTCCCTTTCTGTGACCCTGATTCTATTATATTCACCAGTTTATTCTGTTCATCAGATGTTTTATTCACTTGATTTTTAGATTCACTGGTTGATAGATATGTATTTGTTGTTAATAGTTTTTATCTTTATCTTTTTCTTCTTCTTCCTCTTAAAGAGTACCTCTCAGCATTTCATATAATACTGGGTTGGTATTGATGAACTCCTTCAGCTTTTTCTTATCTGTGAAGCTTTTTATCTGACCTTTAATTCTGAATGATAGCTTTGCTGGGTAGAGTAATCTTGGTTGTAGTTTCCTGCTATTCATCACTTTGAATATTTCTTGCCACTCCCTTCTGGCCTACATCATTTCCGTTGAGAAATCAGCTGACAGTCATATGGATGCTCCCTTGTAGGTAATTAACTGTTTTTCTCTTGCTGTTTTTAATATTCTCTCTTTGTCTTTTGCTCTTGGCATTTTAATTATGATGTGTTTTGGTGTGGTCCTCTTTGGATTCCTTTTGTTTGGGGTTCTGTGTGCTTCCTGGACTTGTAAGTCTATTTTTTTCACCAGGTTGGGGAAGTTTTCAGTCATTATTTCTTCAGTATCTTGATCTCTCTCTTCTTCTGGCACCCTCATAATTCTGATGTTGGTACAACTTGAAGTTGTCCCAGAGGCTCCTTACACTATTTTCACATTTTTGGATTCTTTTTTCTTTTTGCTTTTCTAGTTGAGTGTTTTCTGCTTCTTTGTATTTCAAATATTTGACTTGATTCTTGAAATGCTCTAGTCTGCTGTTACATCTCTATAATATTGTTTATTTCAGTCAGTGTATGTTTAATTTCTAGTTGGTCCTTTTTCATCTCCTCTTGGGTCTCACTAAATTTATCCATCTTTTCTAGGAAATTCTTGAAAAACCTTATAACTGTGGTTTTGAACTCTACATCCAATCATTTGTTTTTCTTCATTTCTTTCATTTGTCATCTGTTTCTTTGTCTCTACATTTTTGCTGCTTCCCTGAGTTGGTAGAGTAGCTTTGCGTGCTAGGTGTCCTATATGGCCCAGTGGCTCTGCCTCCCCAGTTACCTGAGGTGGACTCTCTTGGTGCACCCCTTTGTGGGCCGTGTGTATACAGCCTTGTTGTAGTTAAGTCTTGATTGTTCTTGGTCTAACTGGGGGGAATTGATCTCCAAGTCAATTGGTTGTGAGGATCAGCTATGACTATGCCAGGAGAGCTTCTGTGCTGGATTCAGCCTTATGAGATAAGTCTTGCAAAATTGCAAAAGCCTCTGTGTTTGGCTTGGATGGGGCAGAGTCTCACAGCTGAGCAGACAGCCTTAGTTACCCTTCAGCTCTGCCCTATGAGGCCCCTGGGTCTCAGTGTCACTCGGTAATCGCTGCAGCCCTCTCTGTGCTCCCGTGCTCGCACATCTCTAGACCTCTTCCTTTCACTGCTCCCCTAAGTTTCCATGCACTCCGGGGACTCATATGAGTTGGGGTCCCCAGGGGTCTCACCCAAAACTTGGGTTCAGTGCAGTCGGAAGTGGATTTCAGCACAATCTGGAGGTTCCATCTTCTTCCCCCTAGAGAAAGCCAGCAGCACAATTAGCAGTCAGTCCTCTCTGCACACACTGGCGTGCACTCCTCCACACCTCTGCCTTTCACAGCTCCCTAAGTTTCCCTGCACTCCTCGCTTTTTCCAACAATTCACATGCCCCCCATATGAGTCTTGCCCAGAACCGGGGTTCAGTGCAGTCGGAACTGGGGTTCAGTGCAGTTGGGAGTTTCTGTCTCCCTCCCAGTAGAGCAGCAATTCTCAACCTTTGGGGTTGAATGACCCTTTCACAGGAGTCGCCTAAGACCATCGGAAAATGCAGATATTTACATCACGATGCATCACAGTAGCAACATTTCATGGTTGGGGGTCACCACCCCATGAGGAACTGTATGCAAGGGTCGTGGCCTTAGGAAGGTTGAGAACCACTGCATTAGAGGAAGCCAGTCAGGCCCTCGGCCGCCTGTCCTCTCCACACGTGCGTCTCAGCTTTTTGCAGCTCCTCTGGGTCTCCGAGAGCCCCTCTCTTTCCCTCTAGCTGTAGAACTTCCACTCAGCCAGCTTTCCTGTGGTTCTGAATGATGTCCGTTCTGTCTTTGAGTTGTAGTTTTGAAATTGTTGTGCGAGGCAGCAGTGTAGGTGTTCACCTGTGCCGCCATCTTGGTTTCTCCTCCACATGAGATGCTTTTAGTTCCTTGAAAAATAGTCTCAATCTATAATAATAAAAGCATAATATGCTAATTAGATCGGATGTTCTTCTGTCCTTTTGGACGAGGCTGGGGCCATGAGGGAAGCCAGGGTCCCGGGTTCCAGAGGGAAGCCAGTGCTGGCTACCAGGGGAAGGAAGGCCTACTCTTGCATCCATTTCATGCACTGAGCCTCTAGCATAATAATCATCATAATAAAAGGCCAAAAGGCATCACAACCAAACAACCAGTCACCATGAGGTGGCATTGACCACTTGATCACTTCTCAGTCCCCCACCCACCCCTGCCCACGAGCGGGGGTGAGGACAGGACTGGGGAGTGGCCACTGGTGAGCAGGCTGAACTGCTGATCTCTTGGTCCCTCCCTCACCTGCCCGCCGGCTCCATTGAATCAGTGGTAGTGAATGGGAAAGCAGGGTCGGTGGTGAGAGAACCAGGCTGGCTGTCCGGCTCTTGGGATCATCGGCTCACCCTTGGCTGCTCGGAGGCTCAGGCCTGCGGGAAAGCCCATGCCCGAGACTTCACCTCCACGCGTGTGTGCCAGGCTGGCCGCTGATGGAACTTGCTGTAAGCTCGGGGCTGCTCACGCTGGGATGGGCAGGTCGTGGGCACACCCCACAGCCTCTGTCAGCACCTCAGGTTCCAGCGGCAGCGGCAGTGGCAGCAGCAGCACCCGGTGAGCGGTCCCGAGCAGGCAGCGTGTTTCATCAGCCGTCGGCCTGGTGCACGCACATGGAGGTGAAGTCACCGGTGCCCACTTTCCCATAGGCCTGCTTCACAGCCCCGCGGCAGAGGCGGGTATTTGGCCTGGGGGTCGGCGGACGGGCAGAAGACGGCCCTGAGCAAAGGCGGCTAGGCCTAGGAGCCCTCCCTGCACGCTTTCATCGCGCGCAGGGCCTCTAGCAGTTATACATGCGTGTGACTATTTAATAAACCCACCACAGCACAGCCACACCACGATTTTGAGGTTCTCCCTGGGGCACCATAACCTCCCTTTAAGCTAATGGACTTTTAAAGAGAGGCAACTTCAAGGAGAAAATGATGGATAAAGGAGAAAATGATGGATAAAGGAGAAAATGATGGATAAAGGAGAAAATGATGGATGATGGACCTCTTGTGAAGGTGAAGTGGGGAACCCAGCGAAGGGGGCTTTCTTTAGGGCTGACCCCTGTGGTTGGTGGAACCCCCAATCCTCCGGGTCCCCCTAAAGCAGTGGTTCTCAACCTTCCTAAGGTCCTGACCCTTGCATACAGTTCCTCATGTGGTGGTGACCCCCAATCATGAAATTTTGCTACTGTTATGTATCGTGATGTCAATATCTGCATTTTCCAATGGTCTTAGGCGACCCCTGTGAAAGGGTCGTTCGACCCCCAAAGGGGTCTCGACCCACAGGTTGAGAACCACTGCCCTAAAGGAACATGAGCCCTGATTGGCTCTTTGTCATCGTGATAACATCTTCGTCTCTGGAGCGATTGCTCCCTGTGGGCGTCCTGTGCACTTTGACGTACAAATTGTCGGTACAGAAGGGCCTGTCCTAGTCCCACTGGTCCTGGTTTTTATCGTAATGCGGCCATTTAAGGTTCCACCGCTCCTCCTCTTATCTAGAGCAATGGTTGACTGGGGTCACCAAATTCCAGAAGGTGGGTTTTTCTGTGTGGTTTTTCCCTCCTGCTTAGGGCTGTTCACTGGACGTGGGGCCATCTCCTTTGCCGTGTTCTGCCGGCGTCTCTATGCTCCCATCTCCTCTTACACCGGAGACCCCGCCCTGGGGTGGCCGGGCGGGACAGAGGGGAGCGGCACCAGGAGTGTCACTGGCTCCTGAAGAGCCCGTGGAGCTCCAGGGATTGGTCATGCGTCCACTCACTCACTTGTCCACCCCAGCAGAGATGGAGTGCCTGCAGTATGCCAGCCGCGCTGCTGGGGACCCAGAAAAGGGTCTCTCAGAGCTTCCTTTCTAACAGGCGCAGGGTTAAAAGTTTGGCTCTGCCATTACCAGCTGTTGCGTTTGGGTAAATGACTCGGCTCTGCTGAACTCGGCCTCCAGCGCGGGGTGCAGAACGGGCTGAGGCAGAAGGGTGCCCCGGTGCAGCTGGAGCACAGCAGAGCGGGTGGCTGGGAGCGGATTGGCTGACCTCAGGGACCGCCGTCTGCATGTGCTTGTCCCATTGCTCTGGGCTGGGTTCGTGACATAAAATGCATGGCGGGTTCTCCTCCGTCCAGAGCAAGTGGAGAAGAGAAGGCGTTGGCATTTTGAGGAGAGGGAGGCATGGGAGAACCTGGGAGAGGAAGGACGAGGGTAAAGAAAAGAGAATTTCTGGGGGCCCCGAGAGGCCATCTGAGGATTGCGGAGAAGAGTTCAAGGACAGTCCCTGGGTGTGTCTTTCCCTGGCCGTGCTCAGCTGCCTGGGTGCCCGGGGGGAGCAAGCAGGTAGTTAATGAGACTTCAATGTGTGTGACCTCATCAATCTTCGCTGAAGACCTTGCCGGCTATTTCATACCCATTTCACAGAGTAAACTGAGGACGGAAGAGGTGAAATAACTTAGCCAAGATCGCCTGCAGGAAGGGATGGAGCCGGGACGGGCACGAACGCTCCTGCTCTGGCCCCTTACAGCCTGCTCAGGGGGCCGCTCTGTGCACCTGTGCGGGCGCTCTAAGAGGCCTTGGTTATTCGGTCGCCTGGAGACCGCCTGGCAGAGGCCAGGGCAGACGGTCCCGTTCTAGCCCCCGTTCTGCTCCAGGTGCCCCGGAAGCTTTGTCCACGCGGGTTTCTCTGGGTGGGACCTGGTTCTCCTCTCCAAACGGAGGGGTGAGGTGGGGCCCGGGGCTGCCTCTGCGCGTCTCCTGCTCTTCAATGACGCGTTTTCTGTTTTCTGCACGTCCCTCCATCCCCTGCGCCCACTGGGACAGCACCCACCAACGCCTGGGGTCCTGCGGACGCTCGGCGCTGCACGGACCCGGGTCCTGGGGTTTGACTGAGCACCCCCGGGCGCGCTCTCTTTACCTCCGAGACCTCCGAAACCCGCAGCGAATGGCCGGGCAGACAGTTCGGAGGAGCATTCGCTCGGCGTGGTCCCCGGCCACGCGGGACGGGACAGCGGGCCGGGCCTGCCGCCTCCCCACGTAGCCCGCGAGCCCGCCGGGCGCTGGCTGTCACCCGCTGCCCCTGTCACTGTGATCCGCCCTTTTGTTATTAAACAGACCCGGCCTGCACAAAGGGACACTGTTTCTTTTATGAGTAATGTGCTAACTCGCCCTGGAAAGGAGGGGTGGGGGGGGGGGGGAGCGCTCCAGTCCGGCATGGGGAGCGAGACAGCATAAGATTTATGGCGAAGGCCGCAGAAATTATTCCTCCTTCGCAGCACTTAAGGTGTCTAATTATCACAGCTGTTTCCAATTTGTCTCCGGCTGTTAATTAAGGGGGCGGGGCTTCCCCGCCTTCCAGGGCGGCCACCTGAAGCCCCAGGGCCAGCACGCCGGGGACGGAGGGTCCGGGACCCGCGGCGCCTGTGTGCCCACGAGCTTCTTCTCCCTGAGATGGAACCGAGGCCTCAGAGACGGGGCTTTTACCGGGCGGCCTGGTGCAGTGGCGGCTGAGCATCAGGAGGTCCCGGTTTGCCAAAAGCGGTTTAGCTCAATGGATAGAGCGTCGGCCTGCGGACTGAAAGGTCCCGGGTTCCATTCCGGTCAAGGGCATGTACCTTGGTGGCAGGCACATTCCCAGTGGGGGTTGTGCAGGAGGCGGCTGATTGATGTCTCTCATCGATGTTTCTGATGCTCTATCTCTCTCCCTTCCTCTCTTTAAAAAATCAATAATATATATATATATATATGCATATAAAGAGGTCCCAGTTCGATTCCCGATCAGGGCACAGGCCAGGGTGGCGGGCTCCATCCCCAATGGGGGGGAGAGGGGTGGGGCGGCATGCAGGAGGCAGCCGATCCATGATTCTCTCTCGCCATGGATGTTTCTATCTCTTCCTCCCTCTCCTTTCCTCTCTGAAATCAATAAAAAAAATATATATATATATATATTTAAAAAGAGACATTTTGTTTCTGCAAATGAGGGACACTACCCTTGGGGTCACTGGTGGGGGGAGAGGTCGATTCGGTGGCCCCTTTGGGAATCCAGGGCTGCGGTCACCTGGGTCCTCTCGGAGCCCCGGGACAGGGGGGAGGGGAGCAGGGGTCTCCAGTCCTGTGTAAGCCCATGATACAGGGAGGACTTCCACCCCCTCCCCACATCCCATCCCCATGCTCCTCCCACCTGTGGCCTGATCCTCTCTGAACCACCCTTGCCCTCACCCTTGGCGTCTCCCGGTCTCAGGGTCAGGCTGTGACTTAGAGATGGATGATCACAGCCAGTGTCGGCTCAGCCACTCCTGAGGGCACCGCGCGCTGTGAGCGGGGCAGCGGGTGTTCGGAAGGAAGGACACGTCTGATTCCCTCGGTGTGGCCAACTGTGAGGTGCTTGCTGTCTCTCCATCACCTGTGACTGCGGCCTGGCACCCAGCAGAGTGGGGGCAGCCGGGGTACGGGCCAGGGTGGGTGAGTCTCGGCATAAAGAGCCGCAACCCTCTGGTGACCTGCGCAGCCCGGTGGCTGGGCTGCAGGCAGAAGAGCCGAAATGGGATCGGAGGTGCTACCCCGGGGACTGAGCTTACGGTGGGGGCCCCCTGCATTACAGGCGCCGGTGAAGGAGCAGAGGCAGCACTCCTTGAAGGGCGAGCCACGCTCAGAGCCCCCCCCACCCCAGTCACCGAGCCAGGGACACAACTGACACCAAAGGGACAGGAGCACATTCTCTGGTCTTCAAACTTTGTTTCTTTATTTTATTTTTAAAAAATACATTTTATTGATTTTTTTACAGAGAGGAAGGGAGAGAGATTGAAAGTCAGAAACATCGATGAGAGAGAGACATCGATCAGCTGCCTCCTGCACGCCCCACAGTGGAGATGTGCCCACAAGCAAGGTACATGCCCCCGACCAGAATCGAACCTGGGACCCTTCAGTCCGCAGGCCGACGCTCTATCCACTGAGCCAAACCGATCTCAGCTGTTTCTTTATTTTTAATCCTCATTCAGGACATGCTTAGAGAGAGGAAGAGAGATAGAGAGGTAGAGAGAGAGAGAGAGAGAGAGAGAGAGAGAGAGAGAGAGAGAGAGACGCCCTGGCTGGTGTTGCCCAGTGAATAAACTGTCGGGCAGAGCACCCAAGGTCTTGGGTTTGATGTTTGATTCCTGTCAAGGGCAAGCCCTCCGTCATTACACGCAGCGGGCTCAGTCCTGGCCCCAGGGAGGGTACTGCAGGAGCCAGCCCATCGGAGTGTTCCTCTCACATCAACGTTTCTCTCTCTCCTCCTCTTCCCTCCCTTCCACTCTCTCTCTAAAAAAAAAAATCAATGGAAAAAATATCCTTGGGTGAGGTTAAACAGAACATAGAAACAAGAAACAAAAGAGAGAGAGAGAGAGAGAGAGAGAGAGAGAGAGAGAGAGCAAGAAACACCAGTGTTAGAGAACACTATTGATTGGTTGCCTTCTGTATGTGCCCCAACTTGGGAGGGAGCCTGCAACCCAGGCGTTTGCCCTGGCTGGGAATGGAACCGTGACCTCCTGGTTCCTAGGTCGATGCTCAACCGCTGGGCCACACCGGCCAGGCTGAGCCTCAGTTCTCTTCGTTATAAATCGGGAATAGCAGTCAGACCACCGGTTAGATTGACCGAGGATTAAATAAGGGGGCCAGGCTGTTACCTGGAAGGGAGTTAAGGGCCATGTGACTTCACGTTTGAGTTCCTTGTGGTGTAAGGCGCCTGCTAGCCCCGCCTTCACTGGCGGCTGGTGTTTCCAGGGATCCCCTCCACGTTACTCCCCTGAACGCGAATTCTGGCCTCAGCACCTGCTCCTGGGGGAACCCCGGCTCAGACAGCCAACCGCCATGGGTGAACTCCCCTGATGTGCCATCCACTGCGGCCACCTGACCCGCCTTCTCTCGCCTTCTCTTTAGAAAAACACACGTGGGAGCCCGGCCCCTGCACACGGAAGGGCCACCAGTTCAGTTCCCAGTCGGGACACGCCCCAGGCTGCGGGTGGGTCCCCGGTGGTGGGTGTGCAGGAGGCACTGACCACCAATGTTTCTCTCTGTTCCTCTTCCTGCCTCTCTCTCTCTCTAAAATAAAATAAAAAAATATGTAGATTTTACAAAATGGCTGTGGAGGCCATTTTACTGTCATTATATGCAGGTAAGAAACTGAGACTCGGGCCCAAACTGGTTTGGTTCAGTGGATAGAGCGTCGGCCTGTGGACTGAAAGGTTCCAGGTTTGATTCCAGTCGGGGGCATGTACCTTGGTTGTGGGCACATCCCCAGTGGGGGGTGTGCAGGAGGCAGCTGATCGATGTCTCTCTCTCATTGATGTTTCTGACTTTCTATCCCTCTCCCTTCCTCTCTGTAAAAAATCAATAAAATATATTAAAAAGAAACTGAGACTCGGGTGCTTATGGGAAGTGCAGTCCGTAGGGGCCGAGGAGGGGTCCAGCTCAGGCCTGCGTGCGCCCCGAGCCCAGGCCAGCTCCCCTAGCCTCCCCCCCCACCCCGTGGGCACCAGGCGGCTCAGGGAAGAGCTTGGGGAGAGGGAGCACAGCGTGCGGTGGGAAGGCGGTAGGGCGGCTCCCACAAGGGGCTCGGAGGAGAGGAGGGCGCCCAGGGACTCGGGGAAAGGCGAGTTGAGCTGGTGAAGGGCAGAGGGAGGCAGACGGAGCTGGCCCCTCGCTAGAATGCCAGCGTCTCCCGGCCGCTCCTGATTTACGCGCCCACCTTCCATCCTGACTGTTCCCTGTCCCGAGGCCAGCACCCGGTCCCGTGGTGCTCCCCGTGCTGCCCGTCTCCTCCGGCGCCTGCGTGGGGCTGAGGGTAGACCCCAAAGGGGAATGGAAAAGACAGGATGAACCAAGTACCCATAACCCCTCTGTGCAGCTGGGCAGGCTGCCGGGCAGGCAGTGAGCCCAGGTGGCACCGAGAGGGCGCGGCAGTGAGAAGTGGGGAGGGGGGTCAGGCTGCAGGGCCGCCTGTCGGTCGGACTTTCGGGGTCTGCTCTGCACCGGCAGCTCAGGGTTCCCGCAGGGTTCCCGCGGGGTTCCGTGGCCGGGCTGTCTGAGTACCGCTGCGCCTCGTGCCTCCTGTGCCTGGGGAGGGCTTGGGGATGTCCTGCCGGCGGGAATGGCGGAGGCTGCTTGGAGCGGGCCTCTCCCGGACCTGTGGGGGCGCCTGGGCGTCTCCTCGGAAGCGCTGTGGTGCGGACTCGGCTCCCCGCAGGTAGCAGGCGGTCCCTGGGCTCCTGCAAGCTCCCGGGATGGACGGTGGGAGCCGCGTGTCTGTGCCTTTACATTCTGGTCCACGTCCAAACGGCCACCCACAGCCCACACCCCGACACACTCCAAGGGGCAGACATGGATGCTTGCTTTATGTCACTTTTAAATATATATTTTATTGTCACAATTAAATATGTATTTTATGTCACCATTAAATATATATTTTAAATACAGTGGTACCTCGAGATACGAGTGCCCTAACATAGGAGAGTTTTGAGATACAAGCCGTCGAGCGAGCAATTTTTGCTTTGAAATACGAGCAACATTTGAGATAGGAGTCATCGCGTGGATCGGCCGGCTGCACACGATCCACCCGTTTACTGCGACTCGAGCGTCTCATAGTTTCCCACGCCTCAAGGTGACGGGACGAGTTAAACTTGTATCTTGAGGTACCACTGTATATATTTTATTGTTGATAGTATTACAGATGTCTCCCGTTTCTCCCCTCCCGCCCTCCTCCCAGCCCCCACCTCCCTCCCCCCAGGTCCTCGCCACCCCGTTGCTGTGCCTGGGGGCTGTGCACACGCGTCTGTGAGGTCTTCGGTTGGCCTCCTTCGCCCCTGCAGCCCCGCATCGCGGCACGTCAGCCGGATGTTAACTTTAGTCGGACGGAAAGGTATCTACCACACCGCGGCGACGGAATGTGGAGCTCTCTTCCCTTTCAAAATGTTTTCTTTCCTCCCTCTGAATCCCGTCCAAGGGCCTGGGGGCGCCGCTGGGCCCCCGCACCAGCAGCCTGGGTGGGAAGAGGTCCTGACTGGAGGGAATTTCCCAGAATCCTCTGCGGTGGAGAAGGGGGGCAGGATCTGTGACGACTCCCCTCGGTGCCCTGGCCACACGGGGGCCGGACGCATAGTAGGTGCGCAGTGGAGCTTGGCTGAAGGAGCGGTTCCCTCTCCGGCTTCCTTTCCCGTTGTGACTTCCCGAACACTCACGGGTGAGGACGTATTCGGCACGGCCTCCTGCGTGCCAGGCTGGGGCCCCGGACGACCAGCCCATGACCCCTCCCGGGAGAGGTCACCGTGTAGCTCCTCCATGTTGGCACGTGCGGGTCCCCTCCAGCTCTGGCTGGCTCCTCAGCTCCGAGCGTCTCCTCTGCCATCACGCCAAGACCGTTGTTCCGCGCCCCGTCGTGGGCCCTGGCCATCCGCCTCTCTTCTGGGTCCTCCCTCAGACCGGTTATCTACGTCGGCATCTCCCCGGTTCACTGGTTGGTGACTGTGATCAGGCGTTGAGGGAGAGGTCACCTCTGCGAAATTTGTAGATTCGGTTCAAGGTCAATTGAAGCTAACTGTATTAAGGTAAGATCTTATCTCTGCCCATGAAATATTAGCCGTCCTTTTTGTAAAAAAGAGAACGAACGAGGCCAAAATAGTTCACATAAAGGTGGGAGACTGGGGGCGGGGGGGAGGGAGGGCTCATTGCCGCATATATTTACGTATAAGCTCATTTGGTGGTTTCTTCCTTAATTATGACCAGGAGGCAAGGATCTAGGGTCACTCGGAGGGTACACAGGGACCCGGCCACCGGGGGGGTTCACGGAGGGTAGCACCCGAGGGCTGGGAGGAAGCAGGGGGACCACCGAGGCAGCCCCCTGCTCACCCAGGGTCACGTGGGAGGTTGCAGGTGGAGAGTGGCCGAGGGCGGAGGCCAGCCTCTTGCATCCTGAGGACGGCCAGGCAGGCGGGGGAGGCCGGTGGTGGGGGGTGGGGGGGAGCAGAATGTCAGAGGCACAGGCTCTGCCTCTGGGAAAATCGGGGCCTCCTGCTGAGACGCGAGCTCGGAAGCCTCGGAGGCCTCAGCTCAGGGGCACGGGGTGACGGGGTAGGAAGACCCTGGCCTGGCCCTGGCCCGTTTCCTCAGTGGCCAGCACGTCAGCCTGCCTACCGAAAGGTCCTGGGTTCGATTCCAGTCCAGGGCATGTACCTCTGTTGCAGGCTCGATCCCCGGTCCTGGTGGGGGCTCATGGGGGGAGGCAACCAATGTGTCTCTCTCACATGGATGTTTCCCTCTCTCTCTCTCTCTCTCTCTCTCTCTCTCTCTCTGTCTATCCCCTTTACCTCTGCTCTCTCTAAGAATCATGGGAAAATACCCTCGGGTGAGGATTAAGGAAGGAAGGAAGGAAGGAAGGAAGACAGACCTGGCCTGGCATGCCAAGAAATGGGTATATGGAGGGTATGGGAGTTTGTGAAACACGGTTTGCCCTCGTTTTTCTCAGAGTCCTCTATCAAGTTCAGTTCCCGTTGGACCGATGACTCGCCTGTCCCCGACAGAGAGTAAGTTGTCATCTGGGGGTCTCCAGACCTGCGTGGCCAGAATCCCACCCACAGGGACGATGCAGGTGGCACGGCCGGCAGCCCTCAGGGCACAGGAGCTAAGCCGCACCGTTTCCTGGCACGTGGGCAACGTGCACGTTCTCTCTCCTTTTCCACGTGTCCCAGCCGCCCGGGACACGAATGGGCACCCACTGGGAGCCCTGCCCCTCGCTGTGTCTGCAGCGGGAGACGGGGATCCAGCTCCACTGCAGGAACCGCCATTGAGGGGAGTGGGACCGAGCCAGCTGGCCAGCAGGTCACGGGCATCTGCCTGTTTGTGTGACATGACATCTAATGCACATTTCTGGATAAAGAAGGGATAGAGCTGCACGGGAGGACATTTGTGAGTCACAGGAAGGTACCAACAGGGAGGGAGGGAGCGAGCGAGCACGTGCGGTGGCCCGGGTCTGGTGTCAGCCGCCCTCTGCTTGGTGCACTTCCTGTGCAGCCCCCCGGCTCTCTGTCCCCCACTTATTTTACTGTAGAAATCATTGTGGGTGCAGTTTTCTGTCGCTTTTTCTTCACGTTATGTCATACGTGTTCTTCCTGTGATGTTGCAAATTCGTTGTGAATGTTCGCTGGACCAGAGGCCTCTGTCCTCGCTCTGCCCCCCGGGTCCCCATGCTTCATGGAAACCCCTCAGCGTGCAGGGGCCCGAGACCAGGGAGACCAGGGCAGGTGCTCTCGGGGGGTCCCCAGGAGCAGCGAGGGGAGGACTGACCAGGTCCGGTCTGGACAAGAGAGAAGCTGGTCCAAGAGACGCCCAGCAGGTCTCCCGGCACCCGCCCTCCCATCTGAAGTCGCTCACTGTCGGCTCCCGGGTCCTCCCGCACCAGCCTGTGGCCCGGGAGCAGCCTTTCCTGACGTGGCGGGCCCTCTGCACGCACCTGCACGGGAGCGGCTTCTCCTGCCGGGGGCGCACGGTGCCGGCCCTCACCCAGGCCTCCAGCTAACTCCTCGAGGCTCCGTGGTGTCATTCCTGCCGCGGCCTCAGATTCCTCACCAGCACAGCGGGGGCTGAGACAAACCACTTTCTGCCAACTCCTAGGTTAAAAAGAAATAAAATAAAAAAATATACAGTGGTACCTCGAGATACGAGTGCCCTAACATACGAGATTTCTGAGATACGAGCCGTCGAGGGTGCGATTTTTGCTTTGAAATACGAGCAACATTTGAGATAGGAGTAATCATGCGGATCGGCTGGCTGCACACGACCCACCAGTTTACTAAGACTTGAGCCTCTCATAGTTTCCCACGCCTCAAGGTTACGGAACGAATTAAACTCGTATTTCGAGGTACCACACACACACACACACACACACACACACATACACGCGCACACACACATATAGTATGAGACGAATTTCTCATACTTCCTATCCAATATATATATTGATTTCAGAGAGGAAGGGGGAGGGAAGGAGATAGAAACATTAATGAGAGAGAAGGGGGTTGATCCCGCATATGCCCTGACCAGGAATTGAACTGGTGACCTCTTGGTTCCTGGGTCGAAGTTCAACCACTGAGCCACACCTGCTGGGCCCAACTTCCAGATCTAACCACCCATTTGCCTCCTGCCAGACCGAACTAAGGGCTTTATGTACATACTAGAGGCTTGGTGCACAGAATTTGTGCACTCCAGGGGGGGGGGGCTCAAACCGGCCCTCTCGCAGTCCGGGAGTCCTTAGGGGATGTCGGACTGACGGCTTAGGCCCACTCACCTTCGCGCTGCTGTGGAGGAGGCAGGAGAGCCCCCGCCACCCCTGGCTTCGGCTGAGCGGTGCTCCCCCTGAGGGCGTGCACTGACCCCCAGGGGGCAGCTCCCGGGTTGAAAGGAATTGGGCTGAAACCGGCTCTCCAACATCTCCTGAGGGGGGGTCCCAGATGGTGAGAGGGTGCAGGCCAGGACGAGGGGCCCCACTGGTGCACAATGAGGGCTGGAGAGGTTGGCCAGCCAGGGAGGGACTGTGGGAGGGCTCCAGAGTGTGTCTGGCTCGTCTCAGTCCCGAATGGCTGGACCCTGCAGCAAGCTCACCTACTGGTCAGAGTGTCTGCCCTCTGGTGGTCAGTGCACATCATAGCGACTGGTCAACCGGTTGAATGTCTGCCCCCTGGTAGTCAGGGCATGTCATAGTGAGCAGTTGAGTGGCCTCAGCATACCACTATCATATTGCGCTTGGGTTGGTTGAACGGACAACCGGACAACCAGACACTTAGCCTATTCGGCTTTCATTATAGAAGATCATCAACCCATTTTACGAATGAGGAGACTGAGGCCGAGAGAATGTAAATCACACCCACAGCTCCTTCCAGGGTTTCCCGCCGTTCAGCTGTGAGATGCTAATGTCATCCAGGGAGACATTAAAGTCCACGGGGTTCAGATCAAACCCAAACCTCCTCCTCTTTCCCAGGGGCCCCGGCACTGTCAGATGCGTTTCTCCTACTTCCTGTCTAAATGTCACGCGCCAGTGTGATCATTCCCGAGGCACAGGACGCTGCTGACATGCAGAGAGGTGAGAGCCGGGAGCCACGGAGAGAAGGCGACTGGAATGCTCACGCTTTCCCCCACCGGGAGGGCGGCCCGGGGTCACGACCTGGGGGGACCACGTGGGAGGGCTCGGAGGACGGTGCTCCTCGCTCCGGGCCCACAGCGAGTCTGAGCCAGCTCTCCATGGCGGTGCCTGCCTCTCTCTGCATTCCACACCCCCGTCTCCCCAGCCGCCTGCCAGCTCACCTCTGTTTCCACCAGAGTTGAGGCTTCCTCTTCCAACTGTTATTAAAAATCCTGTCCCTCTTTCCCCCCTGCTCCCTCTCCCCCCCACCACACACACACACACACACTCCCCTGCCATTTCCTTTTCTCTCCTCTTGCAAAATACAAAACCAGAAATGCCCCGACGACAGAAGTCTGTAAACACGCGGGCTTGGCCGCCGAGGCCGGGTTCCTGGACACGGCCTTGAACCCTAATTAAGCTGTTAGCGAGCAGCCCGCGGCCGGCGGCCCGGCTCGGGGAAATAGTTTCCATCGCGCTCGGCCCCTGGAACCGGACTTGGCGGGGCTGTCGGCGGCGCTGAGCGGGCAGAGAGTCCACGGTTACTCATCCAAGTGAACCGTGCGAGACGCGGGAGGGGAGGAGCGGGAACGATTTGATTTTGGAAGGGAACGCCGGGCGGAGGACGCGGCGTCTCGGCCGTGCCCCAGACCCCCTGCCACAGGCCGTTAGGGGAGAAATACGTCTGTGGTGTGTGGCCGGGGGTTTAATGAAACTACAAGATAAATCGGGGCGTGCCGGCCAGGATGGAAACACAGCGTTCCCGACACACTCGGCGTGGAGCCGCGCCCCGGGGCCGGTGAGACGCGCACAGAGTGTTCCCGGGGCAGGAAGGAGGCAGCCTGATGCGATTTCCAGGCAGCCCCGGCTGCCCGCAGGCCGGCCTGGCCCCGGGCCGGGGGGTCGCCCATCGCGTGGGAAAGGAGAAGGTGGAGGGACAGCTGGGCCCGGCTGCACGGCCGCGAGGCTGTCGGGGTTCCTGGGGGACCCTCCTTCCCCAACCCCTCTCCCCCCGGGTCCAGTCGCAGCAGCTCCCTCTGTTTTCCCAGCCTCCCTCTCTCCTCTCTACCCGCCGGCCGCTCTGCCCTGACTGGACTCCTGCCTGAGCGTGGGTCTGAGTGACCTCAGCCATCCCCCTGACACAGGGACTGTCCCAGAGGTGGTGTGCGGCCCCACCCAGGCTAAGGAGACACGAGAGAAAGTCTGACGGGGGAGGCGTGCTCGGAGGCACCATTTCCTCCACGACAAGACCGGCCCAGCGAGGGGACTGGATCGCCTCCTCACTCCCTTTCGACGCCGTGGACAGTGGGGTGGGATGAGATGGCTGGAGCCATGGCAGCCATCTCATGATGGCGAGGCGATCCATGCAACATACTTTACACCGAGTGGCCCGCTGATGATGACCCCTGAACACATAAACATCTGGCCACTCAGTGTGTATCCTAATATGCAAATCGTGCCCTTGACCAGGAGTTCCACCAGCAGGCAGCCTGGCCAACCACCCATGTCCTCTCCCCCTGGCCAGGCTGGCCCGACCCCACCCACGCACAAGTTCATGCACCGGGCCTCTAATCTCTCTCTATAAAACCCTAATATGCAAATAGACCAAACAGCTGGTTGCTCTATGATGTGTGCTGACCACCAGGGGGCACATACAGAACATGGCGAGCGTTGGCCATGGCCGGAAGGTGGAGTCGGTGAGCAGAGGTACCAGACCAAGATGGGGTGCTGGTTGCTGTCATCAAGACGAGCCTCTGGTGGTTTCTGAAAATCCTTTGCTCCCGCATGCTGCAGTCCTGCCTGGTGCTCCCTCCTGCTGCTGGCACCGCCCCGCTCGCACCCACTGCTGGTACCCAACACCAGCCCCGAGTGCTCGGTGTCATCAGTGGGTCTGAGTGGCAGCTGCTGGCCCCAATTGTCCCTCAGGGCTGCTCCACCTCCCCTTGCTCCTGAGGGGCGATCAGGGCAGCAGCTGCTGCTCACACTCACTGCTGGCACCATCCCTAATCGCTCAATGCCATCAGTGAATGGGAACAGTGGCAGTGGAAGTGGGCTGCTGGCAGTTGGGGGGCCATGGTGGGAGGGGCTGGGTGGGGGCACCGAGGATGGGCCAAGACCCACCCCTGTGCCCACAGTCGCCCACAGTTCCTTTCAAGGTGCACGAATTTGTGCACTGGGCCCCCAGTGTGTGTGTGTGTGTGTGTGTGTGTGTGTGTATACCTTGAAAGGTATACACACACACACACACACACACACACACACACACACTGAGTGGCCAGATTATTATGCCTTCAGGTGCTTTCCAAATATTAACTAGGTTAGCAGGAACTCACTCCATGTCCAATGCTTTGAGGTTGCCAGACACAGGACAGAAGGAATGTGGGTCTTGATGTCATTGTTGTGTTGAGGAGCCCACCCCCGGGGCCTGGCCTCCAGACTCCCAGGTGTCTTCCAGGCCCGGTGGCAGGATCCTGTGACTTGCACCCCACAGGGACCGTACCAGGAACTGCCAAACGTCTGTTCACTGTCGCTTGCTACCCTCCTCACTTATAGATCTGTCCTATGCAGCAGGGCAGAGCCCAGGCCACACTGCTGACCTGTCTTTGCAGCTAGAGCGGCTGCACAGGACTCCATCCTGGCCAGGATGATGCCAGGAAAAGATTCCGGAGAGACTCGTGGACAGGTGCTCACTGCCCGAGGTGTGCATCTTCTTATTTTTAATTTTTATTTTCATTGATTTCAGAGTAGAAGGGGGAAGGAGAGAGAGAGAAATATCAATGATGAGAGTGAATCACGAATCGGCTGCCTCCTGCACACCCCTCACTGGGGATCGAGCCCGCAACCTGGGCATGTGTCCTGACCGGCATTGAACTGTGACCTCCTGGTTCACAGGCCAACACACCAGCACAGGCCGGGCGGAGGTGTGCGTCTCTTGTCCAGCTCTCCCTTTCAGTGGCCCGGCTGCCAGGAAGGCCAGCATGATGGCTGCAGCTCCTATGGCAGCCTCAGGCCGCGGTGAGGTGGAGGACGGGACCCTGTAGAGAAGTGAGTGAGGCAGAAAGAGCCCGGGGGTCAGGGGGCCCCACAGACCTGCTGTGCCTGCCCTGACCCCCTGCTTCTGAGCAAATGTCATTGGAAGAGTCGTTTCAGCCCCCCTCTCCTCATTGACCACCCCCACCCCCCACCCTGGGGAGGCCTGGCTTTCTCAGCCTGTGCACTCTGCCTTGACTTTCTTTCAGGCCCAAGATCTCCCATTCATACTTGGAGACTTGGGTCAAAGGTCAGCAGAGCCTCTTAGAAGCCCCCGACCCCTGTGCCTCGGGGACCCCGCATCGCGCGCACGCCTCTGGACGTAAGGACTACGTCTCTGCGTCCGATGCTCCGTGATGTGTTCCTAGCCATGAGGCCAGCTGTGCAGCCTCTCCTCTCCGTTCTCTGCAGGTCAAGGTCGCCCAGAAGCGCCGGGCCCGCCCTGCGGCTCTGGACTTGGGCCCCTTCCAGCTCCCCTCCCACTTCGCGGCCCCGGGGGCGGAGGGAGTGGCCGGTGTGAAGTCATTCTGTCTGACAACCGGCTGGGGGTCTGCTTGGAGGAGGAGGACAGGCTGGGAAGCAGCCCGGCGAATTCCTTGGCCTCTCCGTCCAGTTCTCTTCCTGGAGGAGAACCCAGCGCTGGCTGCCCTGATGTCACCCCAGGCTCAGCGGCTGGGCCTCCGTGGCGTCCTTGGTGGGTCTACGCGTGGCGTGGATCTCCCCACAATGTGGCTGTAGCTGCTGTGGCCTGGCTGGTGCGTGGGGGGTGGAGGGGGTTGGCAAAGGGGCTCCTAGGTTCTTCCCACATCTTGTATCTGTGGGGCTCCAGGTCCCTTGGGCCTTCATACTCCGCCCCCCCTGGGGGTCAGGGACCCGTGGAGCCAGCCAGGCTGAGCTGGGCCCAGAAGATGGGCCCAGGCCAGGATTCGGAGTGATGGGAAGACCTGCCCCCAGAGTAGCGCTTGGTGTCCTGCGTCTAGAGCCAGAACAGAGATGGTGAGGCTTGTGGGGGCTGAGCCAGCCCCGCGGGGCCAGGGCCGTCGTGCTGGGGTCCTGGCTGGGTGAGGGCAGGAATGGAGCCGGAGCTCAGCGCCGAGAGAGAGGAGGCTGCAGCTGCTCTGGGCTGGAAGAAGGCTCCTGAGAGGCCCAGGCTGTGCCCCTTGAGTCTCTGGCCAATGTCACCTCGGCCAGCGGAGTCCCTGGCTCAGCCTTGGGGCTCGGGGCCCGGGTCTGGGGCTTGGCTTGTCCCCGGGGCGCTGCAGGCCTCACAGGGTCGGCTGTGGGAGGCAGGGCCCTGCAGGCAGTGTAGGCATGGGGCACGGGCTCAGCACTGGTTGCCGCTGAGCACAGGCAGAGGCTGTTCCCGCCTGGCCTGCGGGGAAGCGGGTCAGCCGCTGGCGGGGATGAAGGAGCTGGGATCAAGGTGCCATCTCTAGGCCTGGCCTGAGGAGCGCCTTGCACAGCCCTCAGCTCGGTCCCTTCTGCTGCCACCTCGGGGGCCACGCGCTAAGTCCCCTTTGTGAGCAAAGCCACCTGGGAGGCCCTTAGCCCAGCCGTGGGGCGGGGTGATGGCAGGTGAGCCTGGCGTGTGCCAAGCCTCTGAGCGGCAGGTGACTTCTGTGCTGCTCTCACTACCCCAGCGAGGCCCCTTCCCCAGGGTCAGCCAGCTGGCACGGCTGGGGTTTGGGACTCATCCTATTCACTGGTCTGAGGAAGAGAGACTGCCCGGCCGGCGTGGCTCAGGGGGTGAGCGTCGACCTAAGAACCAGGAGGTCACGGTTTGATTCCCTGTCAGAGCACATGTCCAGGTTGCAGGCTGGATCCCCAGTGCGGGGCGGGCAGGAGGCTGCCAATTAATGACTCTCTCTCATCATTTATGTTTCTCTCCCTCTCTGAAATCTATCTATCATCTATCTATCTATCTATCTATCTATCTATCCATCTCTATCTAAACCCTAATATGCAAATCCACCCAATGGCGGAACGACCAGTTGCTGTGATGTACACTGACCACCAGGGGGCAGACACTCAATGTAGGAGCTGCCCCCAGCCCCCGGGCCCCGACAGTTGTAGGGGAGGGAGGGTCGGGCCCCATGCAGGCAGTGGCAAGCCTGGTGCCTGACACCTAGCAGGTGCTTCACAGAGACGAGTCCATTTCCTCCCTCCCTCAGGGGGTGAGTGCTCTAAGAAAGCTTCCCCTCCATTCATCTGTTTCTGCATCGATAGGTAGGAAGCACCTCCTAGGTGCCAGATTCTGCTGCAGGCACGGGGGACCACAGTGAACTCGATGACAGGATCCTCGGTGTTCACAGAGCGAGATGGTGGCTGCCCCGTGGGTCCCCAGGTGGGGGAGTGTGCACGTGGGGACCCAGGTCCTGGGAGACTGGGGCCAGGACTCCCGCTTCCGCTGGCCCTGAGAGTCCTCAGCTTTCTGAGCCCCAGGAGGGAGGACTGAGAGACAGAAGATGCAGGAGTCACGGCCTGGCGCGACTTTCTGGGGCAGAGGGCACAGCAGGGCTCCCGGGCTGGTGACAGACGCAGCCCCACGTGGGGTGAGCCGGGGAGCTGGGCATGGGTGGCTCTCCGGGGCAGAGGCTGTAACCGGGCAGCGTTCTGATGAATCGGGTGTGGACGAAACCACAGCACGCGGCGAAGGTGGCTCTGGGCACCCGCCGGTCCCGATGGACGGGAATGGGCCGGCAGAGTGTGTTTGCGGTTCTCGCCACGCCCATGCGGCTGGAAAGAGACCTTCCTCTCCCTCCTCCCCACACCAGAGCTGTCTCTCCCCTCAGAGACACAGCCGCGCTCGGTCCCTTCCGCAGCTGCCCTCCCCGTGGGGCGTGTGTCTCTCTCCCTGCGGTTCCTGCAGCCTCCGAGGGAAGGCCAGGCGCGGGTCCCCAGCCCTTCTCCCGGGCGGGAAACTGCGGCCTGATGCGGCGGGTGGGCCTCCTTCTCATCATACGCCCAGCCCCCGGCGCCGGCCGCACAGGCAGGAGCTCAGACCAGTCACATCAGTGAGTGGATTCGTGTGCGTAAATGTCCCGATTTCCCAGCGAAGGAGCCGAGGCTCAGCGAGGTAAGGTAACCGGCCCACGTCTCCATGGCGGGCTGCGAGAAGCGCAGGATTCGGACCCCGTCCTGACTCCGGCGCCTGCACGTGTTTCAGTTTGGTTTTGCCCGTGTCATGTGACTCAGAGGAGCCAGAAGCACCTCCTGCATCGGGGGCTGGAGACTCCTGTGGGCACCTGAGCCCCGGCCACAGACGGAGGGGGTCCCTGGCCGCCGGGTGCTGCTAGCACAGCAGCTGGCAGCTGGTGACCACCTGCCGCGTGCCAAGCACTGGGCCCGTTTCATCTGCACACAGCCCTGCGGGCTGCTCCTCCTCGTTCGTGTCCCTCGGTTGTTCATCAGATGAGACCCAGGAGCTGGAGACGCACCCCCCCCCCAAACTGAGTGTGGAAGAGACTGACACCCATCAGTGGCCCCAGGCCAGGAATACTTTGGGGGGATTGATTTCTGGGGGGACAAGGTCTTAGGTGCCGGACCGTTCCTTCCACAGAGTGGATCTTACGCATGAGGATGTGGAGGCTCCTGTGGCCCAGAAGCACGTCCCACCGTGGCCAGCGAGGACAGTCCAGCTGCAGGGGCCGGCCGGCCTAGCTGTGTCTGCGGGGAGGGGGCAGCCGCAGGGACGCTCTGCGGCAGGGAGGCCGCCGGATTTCTCCGGTTGGGGCTTGTCTTCACCGGCACCCCTCCCTCCGGAGAAAGCAGGCCTCCCGCGTCTCAGACCCGTCCCGGCGGCGGCGGAGGGACTGTTTGCAGGAAGGTTCACATTCCGGCCGCCGGCCGCTCCCAAAGGAGTCCCGGGGCTGGCTTTCCAGGCGGCCTGATAAAGTGGGGGGTGGGGTGGTGGGAGGTGGGGGACATTCTGCAGCCTCAGGAAGACTTGAACCTGGCAGGGTCTTGCTGGGGTCCTCGGGGGCCCTGGGAGAGCCGGCAGGGTGCCCCTGCTCCACGCCGGTGGGGTGACGGCAGCCCCAACTTGTGCAGCGGGAAGCCCACCCCCCGCACCCCCCAGGCCTCAGCGGCACTCGGAGAAACCTGCAGCGCATAAGCGGCCACTTCCTACCCGATAAGCCTGCCGTCATCGCGGCCTTTCCCGAGACACCTCCGGACATTTGTCTGGGCGGGAGCGCCTCCCTGTCACGCCCGTTTCCTCGCGCTCCGGGCCGGCTCGGATGCTAAATCTGGCGTTGACGTGATGCTGTTCATAATACTTTGCAGCTACTCCCGGGTTATCCTCGCTCCCCAAACCTGCCTCTCACCTTTCGTTTCAACTCTGCGTGCCGGGCAGGAGGGGAGGAGGGGGGTGAGGGGTGGGGGTGGGTGGGCAGGATCCTGTTCAGAACTCGAAGGCACAGCCAGCCAGGGTTTGGGGTGACAGAGGGCGAGCGGGTTCAGCGCTCAGCTTCCAGCCGGCCACCACCGGGGCCATCTACCGCGGCCACAGCCAATGGGGAGCCAGGGCAGGGAAGCAGGAAGGCTGAGGGCTGTGGGGCTCTGGCAGGGTGGCCCCCCGGCAGGCAGGCAGCCTGGGGGGGAGAGGGGCAAAGGGCAGGGGGAGGGGCAGAGTGGCCCTGAGGAGGACAGGGACTTTGGCGTGACTCGTGCATGCACACAGGTGTTGTTCATGCATGCACCTGTTCCTCCGAAGGTCTTCAGCGAGCACCTGCCGTGCAGGGCTTTGCGTGTCACAGCGCCGTCACTGTCCCTGTGCAGACAGAGCACAGAGCCACCCCCAAGGGTGGGGAGGAAAGAGGGGAAGACGCAGACCCCATCCTCAAGGTGTTGGGGGAAATGGGGAGATAGATGTAGAGGTGTCCCCGAAGCAAACTGTGGGTGCCTCTCTGCAGAATGAGAACGTCGGTGGACGGAGCTGCAGCGGAGGTGGGAGAAGCGAGGGCGGGTCTGCACAGCGCTCCGCTCTGTGTGGCGCTGGCGTGGGGGGTCTCCCGCTGTGGGTGGGGATGGGGCCCTTCCCCCAGGAAACGGTGAGGAGTGTTTCCCCACAAGAAGCACAACGATGGGTGCATATCACCTGCGGACGTTCACACTTCCCAGACGGAATCCCAACAGATGAGAGTGGGGAACACCTAGACGATCTCCAGGGTCATCCGGTCGACCTCCCTGCCGCGTGGCCTGTAATCGACTCCGAAAAATCTCTGAGAAGCCAGCTCGACTCAAACGCGCGGGTTGTTCAGACACCTATGTATCAGCGAGTCACTTGCTGCTGCATTTCTGCCTTCTCTCTTACAATAACGTTCATAGCACACACTCTTCCTGACGGTGCAAACCCGCACGGAAAACCACTTGACCACATCCAGTGAGCCTCCTCGTTTTCAGGGGGGAGGGGGTAATAAATGTAAAAATGCACAAACATGTCCACGTCAGTGTCATGTGTTACAAGGGCGGTGTGAGCGGCGGTCCGTGTGCTCAGTGGACATTCTGTGGGCGTGAAAGGAAAAGTGAAATGCATTAGAACAGCGGTTCTCAACCTGCGGGTCGAGACCCCTTTGGGGGTCGAAAGACCCTTTCACAGGGGTCGCCTAAGACCCTCGGAAAATGCAGATATTTACATCACGATGCATCACGGTAGCAACATTTCATGGTTGGGGGTCACCAGCACATGAGGAGCTGTATGCAAGGGTCGCGGCCTTAGGAAGGTTGAGAACCACTGCATTAGAAAGAGGCATCGCGCCCCCAGTTCGGGCGCCATTTTATGAGGGTGGCCATCTTGACCTACCCTCCTTCGGCCCTTGTTCCTGCCAGTGGCGTCCCTTCTTCAGGGGCACCCCTGAGAGTACGCCAGCAGATGCCACCTCCTGAAGCCACCGCGGAGCCTACAGTGGACAAAGCTGGATAATTTGAACAAAAAAACAAACAAAAAAACAACCCTAAACATATACCACTGGCCTACAGCCAACATCTCTCTGGGCCCCTACTGATAAAAATAAACGACGGGATAAATAGGGGCGAGGAGATAAATCTCCCTCAGAGAGGGGCTCGCCGATGATAGGAAGGCAGTAAATCCCGTCCACACTCAGCGAGCGGGGCTAAGCCCTCTCCCTGCCGGCGATGGGGCTTAACCCCGCTCCCGTGGGGGCAGGCCCCGAGCACTGCCTCGTCTCAAAGCCCGGCGTGGTGGAAGCAGAAGAAAAGCCACTTCCCCCTCGGAGTGGCCCGGCGAATGTGACCTCAACCAGGACCCGAAGGTCACGTTCATCGGCGGCGATGAGTGGGGCCGGTAGCGCGGACCACGGAGGTGAGGGGTGAGGAGGCGCTCTGTCCGTGATGATCTTCCTTCCCCACAACCAGCCACCCCATCAGCCAGGAGCCGGGCCTCCCACAAAGCTGCACTGAGGGATGTTCCAAAGGCCCCGAGCCCTCGCCGCCTTGGCTCAGTGGATAGAGCGTCGGCCTGTGGACCAAAGGGTCCGGGGTTCGATTCCGGTCATGGGCACGTACCTTGGTGGTGAAAGAATGAGACAGAGGCCGAGAAACCAGGACTGCAGGCTTTATTGTTAGAGGAGAAGGACCCTGCCGGGCTGTCTCGCAGGGGAGAACAGCCACGTGTGCAGAGGGGAGCACGCCTTGGAGGGGAGGAATGGGAGGGGATGGGGCTTACGGGACTCGGCACGCGCTGGTTGGTGGTTGCATATAAGGCACCTGATTAGGCACTTAGGTACTCAGGAATCGAGGGCTTAGGGCAGTGGTTCTCAACCTTCCTAATGCCGCAACCCTTTAATACAGTTCTTTATGTTGTGGTGATCCCCAACCATAAAATTATTTTTGTCGCTACTTCCTACCTGTAATTTGCTACTGTTATGAATTTTAATGTAAATATCTGTGTTTTCTGATGGTCTTAGGAGACCCTGCTAGCTGTTTGTGACCCCATAGGTTGAGAACCGCTGGCTTAGGGTATCAGGCAGGTGCTGGTTGGTGGTTCAGTGTACGGTCCAGATAAGGTGCCGGGTTAGGTGCTCAGCAATGTCCAGGCCGCAGGTGCTGGTTATACCCGGTCCGTCAGTTGGGGGGAGGGAGGATCCATCAGGCTGCAGGCTCCTCCCCGGTCCAGGGCCTGGTCGGGTGCGAGCAGGAGGCAACCCATCTATGTGTTCCTCTCGCATCAGTGTGCTCCCTGTCCTTCCCTCTCCCGTCCACTCTCCCCCAAAATCAACGGGAAAATCTCCTCCAGGTCAGGTTTAACGGGAACAAAAATAAAGACACCTGGTCAGCGCTCCTCAAGCTGGTGGCCGCCTACAGCCGGGCCGGTCGCCAGGGAGAGGGCAGCGACTGCACATTCAAGTCCCCGGTGGCCAGGCTGTGGGAGAGGTGGGGCCCTGTGAGGGAGGCGGATGGGGCCCTGGCTGGTGGGGTCCTGACCAGCCTTTACGGGGCGCTGGCCCAGCCCGTTCCCCGTGTGTCCCCCTTCCTTTTAACCGCGTCGCAGCGAGGAAGCGGCAGTAAGCGTGTCCTTGGAGAAAGCCTGCTCATGCTGGCTTTCCCTCTCCCCCACAACATTGGGGGGGGGGTGAGCAGTGGCCTTCTCAGGACCAGGCCCCCCACCCCTTGGGGCATCTCTGGGTCCCAGCCCCCCACTCAGGCTTTCCGTTGCTGTGAGAGGGGAACACGTGGGCCCCCTGCTTGCACTCATTTCCTCTTGGAGAGTGAGTGCTGGAGAAGCGATGGCCCAGAGCCGGCTGGGTGGGCAGCCTTTCTCCATCCAGAGGGGGGCGGGGGGGCAGGGGAAGGGAAGGGGGCCGGCCGTGCGGAGGGCCTGCCTGGGCCTGAAATGTCCAGCCGAGGGCTTTTATGGTCGAGCATTTATTCTATTGATTGATTGATTGATTGATTGATTAAATATATTCTTACGGATTTCAGAGAGGAAGGGAGAGCGAGAAAAATCACCGATGAGAGAGAACCATGGACCGGGGCTGCCTCCTGCACGCCCCACGCTGGGGATCCAGCCTGCCACCTGGGCCTGTGCCCTGACAGGGAATCGCACTGTAACCTGCTGGTTCATAGGTCAATGCTCAACCCCCAAGCCACGCTGCCCGAGCGATGCATGAGCATTTAAATATTTAAATGTAATCGTCACAACGGCCCTCCAGGAGGATCTTTATTTTTCCCATTTTATGGGTCAGAAAGCCAGGCTGAGGCGGCCCGTCAGCACCCGGACAGCCTGCGCACCCTGGAACTTGTCCCCGCGGCACGCAGCACACGGAGAAGTGACAGGGGACCCATGGGGACATGGTCTCCCAGAGGTGGGTCTCCCCTTTAGTCCAGGTGTCTTCAAACGCCCGTGGGAAAGGGACCCCGAGCCCGCCCCCCAGGCCAGTCCCGTCTCAAAGGCGGGGCCCAGGTCATTGGCGGGGCTGCTGCCTGGCCAGGCCGGTGGGGCCATGGGCTCCTGCCTGGTGTGTCTGCCGCCTCATGGGGTGGCACCGGGGCCTGGAGGGTTTGTGCCTCTCCCGCCAGCGCTGCGGCTCAGTGGCTCAGCGGCCGGTGTCCGCGCCCCGTCTCTGTGGCCGCTCACAGCCTCGGCGGTCTGTCTGCAGGCCTCTCTGTTGGGAGCAGCCCGCGGATTTCTATTGCACGGACTTTTACCTGTGTCCAACTCCGTCCCTTCCCTGGTTCCCACCAGCCTCCGACCAGCCTGTCTCTAAAAGCACCCACACGCTGCCGCCCCCTCCCCCCTCCGGCTGTTTCCTTACCGCGTTTATCACTCGTGATGTGCTCTGACCCTCCCCATCTCACACCCTGACGCCCATGTTCACGCTGTGACACACTCACCCTGGGCTGCATCCACTGCTTTGCCTGCGGCTTCGCCTGCTCTGGTCTGAGGCACTGCGGCTGCTTCTCTGCCGCCTGGAGCCACCCCGGCACATCGAGGGGGCTCGCCGACCTCTGCCAAAGGAACGCGGGTTTGGCGTGTGTGCGGGGTCCGGGCAGGCGCCCGCGGGCCCACCTCTCCTCTGAGATGACTCGGAGGAGCCCGGGACAGGACATGGCGGCCTCGACTCCTCTCCCCGTTGCCTTCGCGGCCTCCTCCTCCCCCAGGTTGCAGCCAATGGGTCCTACAGGAGTAGACGGGCGTCTGCATTTACCCACCGACGGGAGCAGACCAAATTGGGCCAACTCTCCCCGGCAGATGCGGGGGGGGGGGCGGGAGGCACCTCACCTGCGTCACAAAGCCGACCCCCGTGGGACGAGCTCCAGTGCACCCAGGCGTTCAGTGAGCCCATCTCTGGAGGGACTCAGCCGCCCCCAGGAGTCTGTCGTCCAGAGGGACCTGTGTGTGGGGGCAGCGCGTGTCCTAGGGTGGCAGCCATCACAGCCGAGGGCTCATTTGTATAGAGAGGAGGCTCCCAGCCGGGGCTACCTCCCACCCAAGGAGGTCAGGAAGATGGAAGCACGCGTGTGGATGGGGGTGACAGGGGTCCCACCTCATTTGAATACAATCAAAGTCCAGCAGAAAGCAGACACCCACCCATGCAGAGGAGGCACAGCCCCCATACACTCCCAGGCCTGTGCGTTTCGTCTGGAAGTTCACGCACTCCACCCTGAGACGAAGAGGTTGACCAGAAAGAAAGCCGGTGATTGTCCTGTGAATCCTGCCTTCCTCCCAGGTCCGTCTCCACAGAAGCAACTCTGTCCAATGAGGACCCAGTGGCGGGAATGTCTCCATGTTGGTCGGTAAGGCTGTCCCGCAGCCCGTGTGGGCCAGAGCGCAGGAAGCGAGATCCTCCAATGGAGCTGAAGTGACAGCCACACAGCGGACGGTCTCCTCCTGCTTTTTCAGAACCGCTGCTCTGCCAGCGGCCGGACGAGCCTGCTCCTCTCTCCCCGCCTGCACAGGGGGAGGAGGCTGGGGGAGCTGCTCCCAGGGCCCCGGGCCCGGCCCTGGCCCGTTCCCTCCACGCAGAGCAGGGCCTGGTCTCCAGAGAGCCTGCTGGGGTCCCATGGAGCCAGTGTGCTGTGGACCCGAGGGAGGCCCCCTGGCAGGACCCCGAATGCTGTCTTCGCTGCTCCGATCCTTGGGGAGAACGGAGGCCGACCTCCGCCCCAGCCTCTCCCCGCCGGGACCCTGCGCAACTCTGTCCTCCTTCCTGCCGAGGCCCGGGCCGGGGGGGCGGGGGTGGCGCTGACTGGGCCGCCGCAGGAAACTGGGTCCCATGGCGTCCGGCACCGGCACTGTCCTGCGTCCTCAGTCCTCGTGTCCTCAGAGCCCGGGCCCCGGGTGGGCACCCCGTGCAGGCTCCCCTCCCTGACTGAGTACTTAGTGGGCGTGGGCTAGGGACCAAGGCCCCGTTTCCTTCTGGGAGTTTCTGGAAGCAAGGACGCAGCCTGGCCGGGTGCAGAGAGCCCCCCATTGGCGGCTGGAGCCACTGAGTCTGGGCACCGAGGGCACGTCCCGCCAGCCTCGCCCGCCGCCTGTAGCCGCAGGGGTCTGGGCTGTGAGAGGATGGTTGGGACCCTTTAAAACAGTGGTTCTCAACCTGTGGGTCGCGACCCATTCGGGGGTCGAATGACCCTTGGACAGGGGTCACCTAAGACCATCAGAAAACACAGACATTTACATTACGATTCATTAACAATAGCAAAATGACAGTTATGAAGTAGCAACGAAAATAATTTTATGGGTGGGGGTCACCACAACATGAGGAATGGTTGCAGCATTAGGAAGGTTGAGAACCACTGCTTTACAAGCTCAGGCAGCCTTTCCCTGACCGGTTCCCTCGGGCCGAGCCCATCAGCGCTCGCTGCCCCAGGGAGAGAGACAGCGAGACAGCCACGAGCCAAAGAGCAGAGGACAAAGCCGCTGGGCACCTGGATTTTCAAAAAAAAAAAAAAAAAAGGTGCTTTCCTGCAACGGGGTGGCGAGGGCTGTGCCAGCGGAGCGCCAGGGGCCCGGTCATCATCTCGCTCCTGGATCAGACCCGGGACCCCATCCCCCAAGCACCCGTGGGATTCCAGCGGTGTGCCCTGGGCATGCCTGTCCCCTCACCGCCCTGTGCCTCTGTGCCCTGAGTTGTGGGACAGAGAGCGGCCACGTGTCCGGCCTCGGGGATGGGGTGGGCGGGGGCGGGGAGCGGTGAAGACCAGGCGGTGAGTCCGAGGGCCGGTGCGCGGTCGCGGCTGCTGTGGGCGTCAGTGGATCCCTAAGTCATGGTTTTCTGAGGGCAGGACCTTTTCTTCCAGCGAAATTGGATGCAGACAGGCAGGGCATGGAGCTGAAATAAGGCAGAGCTGCTGGCGGGGCGGGGGAGGGGAGCCCTGTCCCCATTCAGGACGGAGCCCCTCCAGCCCCCACAGGAGCAGCCCCGGGGGGCGTCCGGGCTAACGGTGGGCAAAGCTCCTCAGTGGGATCCAATCCAGGGAACGACAGCGGGTTTGCTGAAGTCCCACGTCCCCTGCTGCAGCCCCGGCTCCTCCATCTGGAGGGGTCGACAAGGCCCCGCTGGAGGGGCCGACCTGACGGTTCGGGGACCCAGACTCTGAGACAGAGTTGACGGGGGAAGGCGGGTGGGGGCGGGCAGGGCTGGGTTGGCGGAGGAGGCTGAGCTGCCTGGAGACCCCCGGCCCCACCGCTCTGCAGTCCGATGGCCCACCCAGTCTGGCCGAGGCGGGTGAGAGCCCTCACCTTCCCCCGGCTGGTCCGCCGCTGGAGCCGACCTTCGGCCAGGCCGGGCCGGGCTGGGTGTCCAAGGCCCAGCCACCACCTCCCGCATATGGATGGGGGGCTGTGCTCTGTGGGACAGAGAGGGGGCGATGAGGGGCAGGAGGAAGGCCAGGGGCAGGGGCCAGGCCCCCTCGAGGACCAGGCAGGGGTGGGGACAGGGACGGGTCCCCTCCACGCTCCCGGGTGCTGAGAGGGAACCAGACCAGAACCACTGGCGACCCATGGGCTCCGCTCGCTGCCCGCACCGGCGTGGAACGTGTGTCCCCGTGCCCGGCGCTCCGTGCCGATCACGTGTGCCCCCACGGAGCCCCTCGCGGGAGGAGACGGGGCGCCCCCGGGCCGTCTGGACGTGGCGCTCACTCCCGGCCGTGTCCCCTCCTCTGTGGCCTGGATGGTCTTCGGGGCCTGGACACGGCCCGTCTCACGCGGGGACGGCTGGGCTCCCTCCCTCCCTCTGGTCGCACTGACCGTCACGGACACCTCTTCACCTCCCGTGGTCGGTTTGGACCACACGCCGGTGGGAAAGCCGCGGCCTCCCCTGCTCCAGCCTCCCGACCCGGCCCCGCAGGCAGGTGCAAGCTGACCTCTGTCAGGAAGGCCTGAGGCACTCCCTGCTCCCCCACCACATCCCCCCCTCACACATACCAGACACACACTCACAGGTGCCACACACACACACACACACACACACACATCAGACACATGCATCACACATGCACCAAACACACTCATACATGCCAGACACACACATACTCACACAGTGGATCCCTAAGTCATACACTCATACATTCACATACTCACACATGCCAGACGCACACTCACATACATCAGACACACATGCCAAACACACTCACACATGGAAGACACACATTCATACATTCACATGCTCACGCATGCCAGTCACACATACCACACCACAACACACACACAACACACAAACACTCATACACACTCACACCTCACCACAGACACACACACACTCACGCATGCCAGACAGACACACACCACATTGACATATACATCTACCCATGCCACATAGATACACACACAATCACATACTCATATACACAAATACACACAATTACATATCTATGCTCTCAGATATACACACCTGCACCCATGCTATACAGACATACACACGGACACACACACTACGGACACATACCACACAAACCCATTCTCAGGTGCACACACACCCACACACACATACTCAAACGGGCAGACACACACACACACACACACACACACACGCACACGACAAACTTCGCCAACACAAGAGACAAGTGAGGTCCCCCCTGCAGCTGGCACCTGCCGGGAGCCAGGCCTGGTCTCCGGCGCCCGCAGGACAGGGCTCCCTGTGGTGGCCAGATGACCCTCTTCAGGCCAGTGCTTACACTCAGAGCCCGCCAGACGCTCCCCTCCGCGTCTCCAAGGACTCCCCTGGACAAGAAACGCCTCTCGGGTACAATGTGGGCCCCGAGTGCAACGTCCAAGAAGGCCGGGGGCCTGTCCACCGTCGGGGAGCCGCCGGGCCCGAGGCTGCGCTCACCACCTGCCGGGACTGTGGGAAGCAGAGCACCCAAGGGCAACCCAGCAACGGCAGGCGCCTCGGGCGGGTGGGGGGGTGAGGGGGCTCCACTGGGCTGCCTGTGGGGGTGGGGGTGGCGGGAAGGTCAGGTCCAGCCCGGGGCCCCCGATGGCCAGAGCTGGCGGCCAGGCCTCCGAGCCCTGCCCGGGCCCCGCCCCCTCCCCGGCTCCCCGAGTCAGCCTGCGCCGTCAGCGTGGTAGCAGCTTGATTAAAGTTCAGGGGTTTAATAGATCATTTAAAACCCCAAATTACTCCCACCCCCGGCCAGCCACCTGGCCCGCTGCCCCCGCGCCTGGCGGCCCCCGGCCGGCCCTGCCTGCCTGCCTGCCGGGGCGGGCGGGCCAAGGTTCCTGCCTATTCCCCGAGGACGGCCGCGCCGCGCGGCCCGCATTCTCAGCTGCATTTAATCTGCCCTGAGACAGGCTGGCGATGGGGGAACGCGGGGCCGGGCGCGGAGCAGCCGCGCAGAGGCAGCGGACACTCGGCCGGCTTTGTTCGCCGGGAGGCTGGCGCGGGGCCAGCCGGGGGGGGGCGCTCCCCTGGCAGCAGAAGTCTGTTCCAATTAATCGTGTTTAACCATTCTAATCACACGTTAGCACATTAATCCTATTTTCAATCCAAAACACATCTGAGGCGGTGGCATGTGGGCCTTTTTATGGGAACCGCAAATCAGATGGAACGGAGAGCGCCCGGGCCCGCGCTCGCTCTGCACTCTCCCTGAACTTGGGCTTTAATAAAACTCGGGCCTGGCCTGCGGTTGGATTTACTGCGCGGTGCCGATGCGTCCGCGTATAAATAGATCCCTTAAGTGACTTAAAAACCTGTCGGAGAGGGCAGTGAAAATTTGATTATAAGGCAACCAGCGCTGCGGCCCTCCCCCCCCTAATTTCTTCCCCCCCCATCCCCCCTGCTCTTCCTCCTCCCGAGGATCCCGAGGGGTGAGTCTGAAGGCTGGGTGGCGGCTGGGTGGCTGGGTGGCTGGGTGGGTGGAGGGCGGCCGACTCCCGGAACCTCTGGGACTCCTGCCAGAGGGGCGGCCCGGCCCGGCTTTGGAGGCTCCAGGGGCTGGGGCTGAGCAGCCTCGTAAAGGGGTTTATGGAGGTGTCATCCCGAAAACGTGATAAACCTCAAGCACCTCATCTCCCGAGTTTCTGTCAAGTGTTTCTCGGCTGCTTGGGCGTGAACGGCTCCTCCCCACCAAGGGCCGGAGGCGCACCAACAGCGGGGAGGAGGGGAGGGCAGGGCTCCCCAGCCGTGCACAGCCAGCGACACCGCCTCAGGCCCAGGCTGGATCAGGGCGAGAGCTTCCCGGAGAGGTGGGGGTGCCTGCCCCAGGCAGGAGCTGGGGGGTGGGGACGGCACCAAGGTTAGGCCAGGCCCCGGTAGAGCGGGCGCCTCCAGCCTGGCCCGCGCCCCGTTTTGTCGGCAATGACATTGCCTTTGTTTTTACCCCAGGTCCGCTTAGGACCCTGTGAGCCGCTGGACCCGAGGAAATCGTCTGCACCTGGGTGAAAACAGGGAGGCGTTGCTTTTTAACAAATACAGTGGTATCTCGAGATACGAGTGCCCTAACATACGAGATTTTTGAGATACGAGCCGTCGAGCGAGTGATTTTTGCTTTGAGATACGAGCAACATTTGAGATAGGAGTCACCCCACGGATCGGCCGGCTGCACACGACCCACCAGTTTACCGCGACTCGAGCGTCTCATCGTTTCCCACGCCTCAAAGTTACGGAACGAATTAAACTTGTATCTCGAGGTACCACTGTATATTTTTATTGATTTCAGAGAGGAAGGGAGAGGGAGAGGAGAGAGAGAGAGAGAAACATCAACGATGAGAGAGAATCATTGATTGGCTGCCTCCAACATGTCGCCGACTGGTGATTAAGCCCAAAACCCGGGCGTGTGCTCTTGACAGGAATCGAACCCGGGGTCCTTCAGTCCACAGGCTGACGCTGTAGCTGCTGAGCCGAACCGGCGAGGACAGACAGGGCTATTCCCGCACTGAGTCACGTTGGGTGCGATGCCCGAGAGGAGGGACTCCTGGGTCGTCCCCGCCTCTGCCACGTCCCAGCTGGGCACCCGTTCGTGAATTCCTTAACCCCCAGGTCTCGGGCTCTGCAGCCACCAAACACGGGTGCCAAGCACATCTGCCTAGTGAAGTCCTCGTAACTGCAAGGACTAAGTCACATGATCAGCACACCGCCGGGCACACAGCCCACGCTGAGAACCCTCGGCTAACGCTCCCCCACCCCAAACCAAGGACAGCAGCAGGCGGGGCAGGCAGGAGGCAGCCCATCAGTGATTCTCCCTCCTCGGTGATGTTTCTCGCTCTCTCTCCCTCTCCCTTCCTCTCCGAAATCAATAGAAATATTTGTTTAAAAAATCCGTTTCCAGCCAAGACTGGTTTGGCTCAGTGGATAGAGAGTCGGCCTGTGGACTGAGAGGCCCCAGGGTCGATTCCGGCTGGGGGCATGTACCTTGCTTGCGGTCACATCTCCACAGTGGGGTGTGCAGGAGGCGGCTGATCGGTGTCTCTCTCTCATCGATGTTTCTGACTTTCTGTCTCTCTCCCTTCCTCTCTGTAAAAAATCAATAAAATATATTTAAAAAAAAAAACACATTTCCAGCCCTGGCTGGCGACGCTGTTGCTTGGAGCACCATCCCATGCACTGGCAGGCTGTGGGTTCAATTCTCCGCCAGGGCATCTACTTAGTGCTGGGTTCAATGCATGGTCAGAGAGCATACAGGAGGCAACCACTCAATCTCTCTCTCTCTCAAAAAAAAAAAAATCAATAAAAACATATGCTCGGGTGAGGATTAAAAAAGTCAATTTCCCAGTCTGCCGCTCGCTTCTGCCTCTTGCTCTCTGACGCAGTATAGGTGGGAAAGGAGCGGACTGCGAGGAGCCAAAGGCCCGCGTCTTCCCTCGGATGTGCTGTGGGAATTACCGGTTCCTGCTCAATGAGTGCACACCGGTTCACAACGCGGTAGGAAGTGCGTGGGGTGGGGGGGAAGCAGGGGGGCGGAAGGGGGGAGAAACAGACGGGACAAAGCTATTGGCTAGGAACCAGGATTAGGGTCCGATGTTTGGCTTTCTAAGTAAACACGTCGAGCTTTTTCTCCGACCAACAGCAATCTGGAGAGATGCAAGAGGGGGTCTCAGTGCGGAATAGAAATGAGTTTATCCAGGTAAGTAAGTTTTTATTAAACAACCTAATTTGTTCCAGTTCCTTGGGAAGAAGCTGTGGGTCATGGTTAATGTACTGAGCCAGACAGAGAGGGCCTCTCGCAGCCACCTGCGAGGACGGAGGTGCAGCTGGCAGCCCCTCCCGCCGAGGGACGCTCTGAGCCAGCCGCAGCCGAGGTGGCGCTGGTAAACGGGGCGACAGAAAGGGCCCAGGGGTGCTGGAGGCCCGGAGCACCTCGCAGGGAAACAGCGGGGAGCGTGGGCCGCACTGGGGAGCACCCAGGACCCTGGCCGCTCTCGTGCGCTCGCTGAGCTGGGAAGAGGTTTCGCAGATGTGCAGTGGGGGGGAAGGAAAATAAACAGAAAGAGCCAACGGGGATGAAAACACAGCCCCGCAGACACCGTTAGACAAATAAACCCACCCACGGGGTGAGCCTGCAGCGGCCGCGCTCACACCGGGACGGCTCGGAGCCGCACAGCCACTGCCCGCCATGTAAACAGCCCTCCCTCCGCCCGGCGCCCTTCCCCAACGCTCGCTCGCCTGCCTGGTCTGCGCGGGCGGCCCGCTCGGCGAGGTCTCCCTGGCGGTGGCGGTGGGTTCGGAGAAGGTATTTCCCAAGCCCTTGAGCACAGTTGTGGCTCTTTATCCTCAGGGTTGACCCGCCGCCCGCTGGTAAGAAGGCAGAAAATAACGCACAGTTGCCAGTCCTCTCCACCCCGGGCTGGGCTCCGCTCCCTCAGGCTCCCGGGCCCGCCTGCCGGTGGCCCCCCCAGTGTTTCAGAACACCCCAGACTCGCTCTTCAGCCCGGTCTTTCCTCTGGTTGAGCCTCACTGTCTCTGGACTTCTGGGTGAGAAGAGACGGGGGAGGCCCTGGGGCTGGAGGAGCAGGTCGAATGCACCCGCAGGGATGGACAGTGGTCACCACAGCCCGAGGTGCCTGCGACCGTGGGTCCCGGAGCCCCTGCAGGACCCCGTCCCCACCTCCCCGCCCCCACCCCACCCTGCTTCTCCCAGAAAGGGAGGGGGGCACTTGAGCCGAGATTTGCACGCTCAGGTTCACAGGAGCTTGGTTCGCAGCCGCCAGAGGTAGGTCAGCCACGAGGTCGTCGGCGTGGACGGACAGCACCGGGGGGCCTGCGCCTTGAAAAGGAGGCAGTTCTGCCGAAACCGGTGTGGCTCAGTGGATAGAGCATCAGCCTGTGGACTGCAGGGTCCCAGGTTCGATTCCGGTCCAGGGCACGTACCTTGGTTGTGGGCACATCCCCAGTAGGGGTTGTGCAGGAGGCGGCTGATCAATGTCTCTCTCTCATCGACGTTTCTAACTATCTACCTCCCTTCCTCTCTGTAAAAAATCAATAAAATATATTAAAAAAGAAAAAGAAAAGGAAGCAGTTCTGCAGGATGTTTCCCGCATCGTGGACAAACCTTGAGATGAACTAGTCACGCGGGACACGCGCCGGATGATTCCACGGGGGTGCGGGTCCCACGGCCTGGGAGGGGGAGGGGTGTTCGCCAGCGCTGGGAGGAGGGATGGGAGCCTGTGTCTCACAGGCACAGAGTCCCGGCGCCCCACGAGGAAGCGTCCTGGTTGCTGGAGTGACGGCGGCACCGCGGCGTGCACGTCTTTCATGCCCCTGAGCCGTGCGCGGAACGTGGCTGAGATGGTAACACGTGTGCTGTGTGTTTGCTCACACACGGAAGCAATCCTGAGACCATGAACAGCTCTCACCAGTCTTTACAGGAGTCCCGTCGAGGGGGCAGAAGTCAGGCCAGGAAGGTGAGGGGACCGCGGGGACCAGGAGGCCTGGCCTCTGAGCCGAGGGGGGTGCCTGGGACGGGGAGCTGGGCTGGAGGGTGAGGCGCGCTGGGGAGGCCATCACAGCAGTTGACAGCTGTCTGCCGCCAGACGGGGCACGAAGCCGCGTCACGTCTATGGTTTCGTTACTGCCCGGGCCGATCCTGGGAGCTTGGCTGTATTATCACCCCCACTTTACTGGGGAGAGGGCTGATCAGGCTAGTGTGCTGGGAGGAGCCCCCTAAGGAGGGGAGACAAATGGAACGGTGCCAGAAACCCCACGGAAGGATGCTCCTCCCTGATGCGTCAGAGTCTCCAGGCAGAGAACTGAGTCCCCCCAACACCTCTCAACACCCCCCTCCTCCTCCAGTAAGCGCCCCGGGAGTACGTATGCACCCCCAGGAGGGCGGGCCGCATTTGCCACCGTCCAAAGGGCTCTGGAGCCGACCAAGAGCAGCAGAGTGCCGAGACCGGTTTGGCTCAGTGGATAGAGCGTCAGCGTGCGGACTTAAGGGTCCCAGGTTGGATTCCGTTTGGGGGCATGTACCTTGCTTGCGGACACATCTCCAGTGGGGAGTGTGCAGAAGGCAGCTGATCGATGTCTCTCTCTCATCGATGTTTCTGACTTTTTATCTCTCTCCCTTCCTTTCTGTAAAAAATCAATAAAATATATTTAAAAAACAAAAACAAAGAAGAGCAGCAGAGCTGGCTGCGCGGGAGAATCACAGGAACCAGGCTCTCCCCGCGCACGGGCTGCTGCGCTGGGCCCGGCCCTGGGGACCCAGCGAGGGCTCACAGGGGCTTGGAAAGTGGGGACAGACTGCCGGGGTGGCCCTGGAGGGCCGGGCACGGAGAATCGGTCCCTCCGACCGCGGTGCAGGTGGCAGCGGCGACCCGCGCCAGAGGGACTGGCCTGGGAGGAGCCCGGCCGGCGGCCACACAGCCCCCGCCTCCCGAGGGGCAGCGGGCACAGACAAGGCCCGTGTTGTTTTGACTGAAAGAGAAACCGCGGTGCCAGGCCCTTTCACACGTTCCTGTGCGGCCCCGAGGCCGGCCCCGTGCTGGGACCTGGTTCCCATTGTGCGCAGGAGCACGGGGGGTCAAGGTCAAGGCCCCGCCAAGTGCAGCTGGGGCGGGAGGCCGGGCTGCCTGCTCCTTGGCTCTTCCTGCCAGACGCCACCGCTGTGCCGCCAGAGCGCGCGCGGGGCAGAGGTCAGAGCCGGCTGCCGAGGGGGGACGGGGGGGGGGGCTGCAGCAGCAGGCAGGAGGGGCTGGTGGAACCCCCCGCTCCGGGAAACACCCCCTCTCCCCCGACCCAGGGCCCGAGGCGGGTGATTGGCAGGACTGGCAGCAGCCTCGAGAGGCATCCCGAGAACTGGCGCGGAGTCAGAGATGTGCTCACATCACCGGGTCCCCGCTTAGCCAAGCGCCTCCGGGTCCAGTGTCACTGTGGCCCCCGTTTCCTTGTTTATAAAAAGAGACTTAGTGACCCCCACCTCCCTCCGCCGGGAGGGTGAGGAGGGAGTCATGTGAGGACACGCTGAAGGGCATTACGATGCCACGCAGCCACGGGCTAGGCACCCAGCGGTGTTGGCTGAAGGGCTGCTCCCTACTGGCAGCCACATGGAATGGTGCGTGGAATGGCGCGTAAAATGGCGCGTGGAAGAGCGCGCGGCCCGGAGGTGGGGCCTCACACCGCACAGCACTCCTCGCGTGCACGTGGACGTACAGACCCCTCGCGGTGGCGGCGGCACGGGAGCCTGCGGTGCGAGGGGCAGCTTCCCGCTGGAGGGGAGGAAAGAGGCCCCGAAGACGACCGGTGTGCGCCCGGCCCAGGGTGGCGCTTGGCACGGGGACAGGGCACGCGGCCTGCTTTTCTGGTCGGAGAGACGAGTCCTCTCCCCCACACACACCTCGTCCCACAAGGTGGTAGGTAGCCAGGGCACACGCAGGCCTGACGAGGAGCCGGTGCTCCCGCTGGCTCCCAAGGCCGCCCTCACGCCGGCTCGGCGCTGCCCGGCAGTGGGGGTGAGCTGTAGTCCCCTCCCTGCTTCCCGAGGCCCCCGATTCCTGGAAGAAGGGTTTTGCCGCTCATCTTGTCTGGATCCAGAAGGCCCAGCCCGGAGCCTGGCCAGCGAATGAATGAATGAATGAATGAAGGTCCCACGTTTGAGATGCTTTTTTTTTCCTGGAGAGGGAGGCGTAGACACACGGTGCTCAGTCTCCTGCTTCGTGCCGGGGACTTTGGGCTGGAGGTTTCCGGGGATGGGGGAGGTCCGGTTCATCGGCGCTGAGCTGTCGAGACGCTGGGCTGCTGAGGAGAGAAGGTAAGCCCGCCTGAGAGGGCTGAGGTCTGCAATGGGGGCCCGACCGGGACCGCCTTTGAGTGGAGGGGAGAGCTGGCTTCAAGCGAGGGGCACATAGCACCCACGCCCAAGGACCCTGCAGTTGGTTGGGGCTCTGCTGCCGGCCGTCTGGGATCCCGGTTTTTTAACAAGGCCCCGAGTTCTTTGTGCCGGGTCCCGGGAAGCCACGGAGCAGTTCCTAGACTCTGATGGCCCATCCCCTCTTCCCAGGCTCTGGAGGGGGTCAGAGGCCGGCCTCTGCCCTCGGACGTCACTCTTCTCCAAGCTTCCCAGAAGCCCCTGGGGCAGGGCCAGGATGAAGGTGAGAGGATGCAGCCCTGTCTCTGCACGAAAACACAGAGACCCCTAAAAAGCTCAGGAAGCAACACGCATACGGCCTCGAGGTGGAACCTGTAAGCCAGATTCCTGCCCAAACTCTGGGACGAGCAAAGCAGCACGGCTCTGTATGTACAGCGTGAGGAGCGTAGTCATGGGGGCATCCTAAGCCCCCGGCTAAAGGGAACATGGGGCTCCTGGCGCTCCATTCTGAACGAGGCAGGAGGAGACACAGGCCCACCAACGGGGCAGCAGACATTTGGGCCTGGGGACGGGAGCGCGGCAGCGACGGACCTGGCTTCCTCGCAGAGCACGCGGCTCCACCCCGCGGGATGAATGAACGGCGTGCGCGTCGGGACGGATGCCGGCGGGCGGCTCGATTTCAGCGTAGCTTAAATATTTGTCGAGTATTTATTTTGAATAAATTCCTTTCACATATTAGTGGGCCCGCTTGATTATAAAAATAACAAACTGAGTCACTGTGTAATCAAGAGAGGTCCTTCCACCGTGGAAGTGCCTCGCTCGCTCGCTCGCCCGCCCGCCCTCCCCGCCGGCTTTGACAAGCGGGAGAGGGGGCGTGCGCCTTATCCAAACCTCCGGCACTTTCCTCGGGAGCAGGGACGGCCGAGGCCTCGCCTCCCGCCGCCGGAGGACTCTGACAACGTGTCTGAGCAGAGTTTACGGCTTCTTGTCAGAGGCAGCGTGATGTGGGAAGGAAGGGGGGGGGCAGGAAAAGCTCGGTACTGCCTCCGGGGGCGCTAGACCAGCATCTGGGAGTCAGCAGGAGCTGGGGGTCTCAGGGGGCCACAGAGCTGGGCGTCTGCGCCTCTTCTCTACGACGTACCCTTCCCGGTGTCTTGGACCCTCGCTCCCCAGCTCCTGGACCCACTGGGGGGATGGGTGCCTCCATGCAGCTCACGGGCAGACTCTTGAGAGCTGATGGGTTTGGCCAACCATCGGCCAGCAGCATCCTCAGTACCCAGCCCTGGTCCAATCAGCAAAAGGCGCAAAAGGCCGGGTGGAAACATGGGGGTGCTGAAGAGAGTGAGGGCCCACCCCTGTGCACTCAGCCAAGGGGGGGTGGGAACACGGGGTGGAGCTAGGAAGAGGACTGCGGGTGGGCTCCCTCAACCATTCAAAGAGGAAGCAGGCCTTGCTGGCTGTAGTGTTTGAGCGTCAACCTAGGAACCGGAAGGTCACGGTTTGATTCCCGATCAAGGTGCATGCCCGGGTTGCAGGCTTAATCCCCAAGGTGGGGCGTGCAGGAGGCAGCCGGTCAATGATTGTCTCTCGTCACTGATGTTTCTATCTCTCTCCCCCTCTCCCTTCCTCTCTGAAATGAATAAAAATATTTAAAAAAACAAACAACAGCAAACGAAGAGGAAGTGGTTTGCTCCTCCAGATCCCCTCTTTAGCCTCCTCCCCGTGCCACTCCCATCTCCTGGGGTGCTGACCACGTGGTCTCCGGCTTCCCATGGGGTCAGGCCAGAGGAGGCACAGGAGTCAGGAGGGTGAGGGGAGGGAGAGAGGGGGTGTCTGCTCCCCGGTCCCGCCTTGCAGCGTTTATGTGGCCCTAGATCGGACTCCGCCTCTGACTAGGTGCTGACTCCCTAGGGCTCTGTCCTTCTGAGATCTAGTGACCGCCCCACCCCCACAGCCCCGACTCTTGGAGTTGCTGGCTGCATCCCCCGCTTCACGAGTAGGCCCTTTGTCTATCAACTCTTCTTGAATATTCCTGAAATTATCTTACTTCACAAAGTTTCCACCTGCTTCCTGCTGGGGCCCGCCTGACCCCCCATCCCCATGAGGTGGGCAGAGGCAGGTGCTCTGTCCCTCTTGGCACAGACGAGGAGGTCAACCCTCAGACAGGCCCAGGGCCTTGGCCACTGCCTTGCTGCATAAATGGCGGCGAGAGTCCAGCCCTGGTCTGTCCGACGCCCGGGCCCAGGGGTTTATCACCATAGAGCACCCCTGCCCCCTGGCTGAGCAGGACGACCCCCAGGCCCCTGCTGCCACCCCAGGCTCTTCCTGCAGCAGGTGCCCCCTCACGAGAGGCTGGCAGCGTCTGAGCAGAGACGGGCGGGACAGGGCCCTGAGAGGAAGGTGGCCCTGAGGGGTCCCCAGCTTTGGAACCCCCCTCTCTGTCTGCTGCTGTGCCCCATGCCCTCACACGGTTCCCTCTGTGGTCCTCCCAGTTGATGAGACAGAGACCCCAGCCCGGCTCCTTGTTCCCACCTCCCGGGGACAGGGACCCGGGTCTCTGCCTGTCCTCCTGCTGGATGGACCGACGGCAGGACAGTGCCACTTCTGTCCGCCCCCCTGACCCCTGGCTGCCCCCTGCGCCCTCCCGGCTGCGGCCTGCCTGCGTGGACTCCTCCCCCCCTTTGCTCCCCGCAGGGACCCAGCGCTCGGCACCCTGGGGGCTGGGCCGAGTCCGGGTCCTCAGCCGCCACCCCCATCACAGCAGCAGCAGGAAGCCCGGCCACGGTGGAGTGTTTTTCCTCAAACCCGCGCCGAGCGTCTCCTTAATGCATCCCACGCTCCGTGCGGCTGGGAAAGCGCCTCTCGGAGCCAGAGGCGGGGGAGGCATTTTTCAGGGACAGGAAATGATACAGCTCTTGCTCCGGCCTCCCAGCTCCCCGCTAAATGGAGAAACAGGGTATTCCCAAACCCGTTAAAACACTGATAGATAACGCAGATGTCCCGGGCTTTGTGGGATAGGCTGTCCCGGCAATATTGGGTGTAAATCAAATTTCTTAAAATCAAATTACCCCACGAAAGCGCCCCGGGAGCGCGCTTTTAAAGGGAGCCCCGCGGGGAGCGCTCGTCTGCATCAGAGGCGCGCCTGCGCTCGCTCGGTCGTGCGGCCATTTATTCGTTCCAGCAGCTCCCAGGCCCGGCCAAACCTCCGCGTCACCTGGGAGCTTTTAAAACATATTCCGAAAACACAGACAAGTGCGGGCCCTGCCCCCGACACTTCCTCTCCACTCCACCGGCCTGGACTGCGTCCCCGGCCTCATGCTTTTAAAACTCCCAGGAGCCCCTGGTGCGCAGCCGGACTCCGGGGGCTGGTCCATGAATGTGTGCGAGGATGCTCTCAGCCGAGTGGGGGACTGAGTGGCAGCTAAGAAGACCCCGCGGCGTGCCTCGTCCCAGGGGCGGCATCCAGAGGCCAGCACACATCTTGAGCAGACAATGTCCCCCGTCAGCTGCCGTCTGGGCCGGTTAGATCTTTCGCAGCACAGACCGGACCGTTTGCCTTTCTGTCCTCACGGGGACCCGGGTTAAGTGGCGTCTCTGAGACGGCTTTGCCCGCTCTCACGGTGGTATCTCTGGAGGCCAGTGTTTCCTCGCCTGGGTCTCTGCCTCCATCCTCCACGCTCAGTGTTTCTGTGTTGTGGGCTTAACCCTCAGAGACTCAGGTCTTAAAGAGCTCGTTCTGGAAAACAGCCTCTTATTAGATGAGTCTGGTGCGTGTCCAGGTGCTCATACCCTCGCTGTCTCCTGACCCCTGGCTCTGTTCCCTGCTCAGTGTGGTCCCTTCCACGCCGCCTCTCCGTCTCCTTTCCTGCGTCACAGCATGGAGCCAGGTTTTCCCGGTCTGCTCCCCCTTGTCATCGGTGCAGGCCTCCGGTTACACGGTCAGTGCTGGGTCTTCCAGGTGCTTCACCTCAAAGCTGGAAGCATCCCCATCCTCCTCCGGAGAATTCGAAGATTTCCACTCTCAACTCAAATGGTCTACCTGCCAATTTTCATGTAATTTTGGTCAAGTAGTTTAGTTCTTGCTTATATTTAAAATCCGCCCGCCCCTCCCAAATTACCCTAGCCAGTTTGGTTCAGTGGGTAGAGCATCAGCCCGTGTGCTGAAGGATCCTGGATTCTGGTCAAGGGCACATGCCTCCATTGCAGGCTCGATCCCCAGCCCCAGTTGGGGTGCAGGTGGGAGGTAACCAATCTCTCTCACATTGATATTTCTCTCTCTCTGTCTCTCCCCCATCTCTCTAAAAATCAATTGAAAAATATCCTCAGGTAAGGAATAACCAAATAATAATAATCCTTTCTAATAAAAGAGTAATATGAAAATTGACCATACATCTGTCAAATCCACAGGCCATGCCCACCAGCCAATCAGGAGTGAGTATGCAAATTAACCCAACCAAAATGGCTGCTGCCAAGGAACAAATAGGAGGCTTGGGTTTCCCTGGCAATGGAGGAAGCCAAGCTTCCTGCACACCCTGGTTGACCAGGCCTCTGCTCAAGACTACAAAGTTTCAATTATAGAAGATAAATAAATCTCAGATACCAGGACCTCCACTTGGGTTGCTAGGGGTGTGGCCAGCCTGCAAACCACCACAAGCCCCTCGCCTAGGCCACCCCATACTCCAAGGAACCCTCATTCTGATCCAGGACACCCTTCAGGGCAAACCAGATGGCCCCCACTCGTGCAGCAGGCCTCTATCTTATCTAATAAAAGAGTAATATGCAAATTGACCATTGCTCCAACACACAAGATGGCTGCCCCCATGTGAACACAAGATGGCCACCACAAGATGGCTAGCAGGGGAGGGCAGTTGGGAGGGATCAGGCCATCAGGGGAGGACAGTTGTGGGCAATCAGGCCAGCAGGGGAGAGCAGTTGGGAGAGACCAGGCCTGCAAGGGAGGGAAATTGGGGGTGATCAAGCCTGCAGGGGAGGGCAGTTAGAGGTGAGCAGGCTGGCAGAGGAGGGCAGTTAGGGGTGACCAGGCCTGCAGGAGAGGGCAGTTAGAGTCAAACAGGCTAGCAAGGGAGCAGTTAGGCATCAATTAGGATGGCAGGGGAGTGGTTAAGGGCTGATCAGGCCGGCAGGCAGAAGCAGTTAGGGACAATCAGGAAAGCAGGTAGGCGAGCAGTTGGGAGCCAGCAGTCCTGGATTTTGAGAGGGATGTCTGACTGCCCATTTAGGCCTACCGGGAGGCTGGGCTGAGGGACATCTCCCACCTCCATGCATGAATTTCGTGCACCGGGCCTCTAATAATAAAATGAAATCCCCCAACTCATCACCTTCTTTTCATTCCTACAAACAAGTAAGTTTATTGCTGTAGACTTAGCAACCTATTTCCTAATCTAATTTCTCAGCATCGCTTCTAGGCCCCGTCCTTTTGTACTGGCTGCGATGTTGTTCTTTTTGAAGTGGGTTTTTATTAAGGTCCATGATCTCATATATGCATTTCTGAAATTCAGAAAGCTCTGAGAACCAAAACTTATTAACAATACTAGTGGCCCGATGCATGGATGCATGCACATTAAAAGAAAATTAATTAGAAGAAATATCGGACTCCCTCCTCTCTGGTTCTGGGGTGTGTCATCCAAGAACCGCCACTGCCAACTCCCCGCAGCTCAGCAGCTCCTGTGTTGAGCGTCTGCCCCCCTGGGGGTCAGTGGGTGTCATACCTCCCCGCCAGTCGGCAGGTCAGGTGATTGGATGGTCGATTAGCTTTTATGTTTGTAGATGTGCTGGGAATGTGAGTGCAGTTGGTGGGGAGAGGCTGCCAGCCTGAGTCTCAGGGTTAGAGGGGATGCCTTCCTAACAAACGGAAACTCTGAGACCGTCGTCCCCGGCAGCTCAGTGCTGTGTGGTGCGGGGTGATTCCACCCTGTGGGAACACCGACACCCCAGGCCTTTGTCTCCCCCCCTCCACCCGTCTGAGAGGCACCAGGCCACGCCCAGCCTTTCTGGATGCTTCAGTCCCGTACCAATCGCTCCTTCCTCCAGAATTCACCCCTGTCAGTCAAGCCGATGACCACACCCACTCAGCATCCTTGTCCCACTTCCTGCCCTGGCCTCTGTGCACAGACTCACACCCTTCTCCGCTGCCTGTGGGGCAGTGCTTGCTGGACTGTACCCTCGAGACCCAGGCCTGGCTGTGTCTTGAGGAGACTTAGGGGGAAGGGGGCACCTCATCATTCTTCCTTCCTTTCTCGATCAGTGGTTCTCAACCTTCCTAAGGCCCCAACCCTTGCATACAGTTCCTCATGTGGTGGTGACCCCCAACCATGAAATTTTGCTACTATGATGCATCGTGATGTAAACATCTGCATTTTCCGATGGTCTTAGGTGACCCCTGTGAAAGGGTCGTTCGACCCCCAAAGGGGTCACAACCCACAGGTTGAGAACCGCTGTTCTAGATCATCAGTGGGAAACACACGAAACGCTACCTGGTAGGCACAGCCGGCTCCAGATGTGTGAGGAGGCAGCTGTGTGCGTGTGCACTGAGGGGACAGGAGCCCCTTCTGGGGTCGCAGGGAGAGCACCGTGGGGTCGGCCTTTGGGGTGGATCCCCTTCTGCTCCCCCAGGCTCCTCCTTTTCAGCTCAGACAGGCCAGGGTGAGCCGCCAGCAGCGACCTCCAGCCAGCGCTCCTGCTTTTCCCATTCTCCTCCGTCGCGTCCAAAGCTGCTGGGCCACTTCCGTGCAGGAAGGCTGAGAGCCGTGAACGGTGTGGACTTAACACCAGGGGTTTTTCACAGCCTCTCTGGCGGGCACTGACCTTGGCGGTGCCTCGGTCTTTGGACGTGACCTGGACCCCCCAGACCCTGTGCCTTTCAAGCAGTCCCCGTGGGAGATGCCGTGATTTGCCCAAGGCGGGCGGGGCCTGCCCATGGCTGCCAGCCAGCCGCTCTTGGAGGTCGGGGTGGCAGAGAGGGGCCAGCCAGCTTTCCGGGGACTCAGCCGGCCACTCAGGGGCCCAGGGCGTGGGACATGGGCAGTGGCCAAGCGGCTCCGCAGTGTCCCCGAGGGGCAGGGAGCGGCCAGTGACCGGAGCTCAGGCTGCCTTGTGGGGAGGCCGAGTGACCGTCAGATCTGCCTTCACCAGCGCTGTCCGTCTGTCCTTCCTCTGCAGGGCGGGCAGCGGGCAGCACCAGGGGGCAGCACCGGGCGGCAGTGTTGGGTGCTGGGGCCTCGGGGCTCACCCCCCACGTTAGTGCTCAGCGGGGCTGCCTCGGAACCCCCAGAACACAGGCGTCAAGTATCGATGCCTCTGACGCCCCCTCCTGCGATCAAAGGGCCCCTCCTTATCTCTCGTGTGCACCCCCCACCCCCCTCCCCCCCGCACCGCCTCCCAGCCGGCCTGATGCGCTCCCCCTCCCCTCCCCCTCCCCGCAGTCGTCCTCCGCTCCAAAAGGCTTTCATTTGGGAGACGTGATGGGGTGTGGGTGAAGAGGCATCAGGAAGCGGTGCCAGCAGCGGCTTTTATGTGCGCGCGGGAGGCATAGATCACCCGCCCCAGCCGCTCCCCCGTCTCTCTTCCGCTTCGCAAAATTTATGGCTGTTTCAGTCCCGGGGAAACGCCATGCCCGAGTAGCTTTCTCTGTGTGGAAAGTTCAAGTTTACCGCTCGGGCCGACGTCCTCTGTGACCCAGCCCACCCGCTCTCTGCTCTGAGAGCCACCCTCCCACCCTCCCAGGTGGGATGAGCCAGGCCCTCCTGGTCTCTCTCTGTGGGCCACGTGCTTCGCAAAGGATGCAGGGCCACGTGCTGTGTCCGTGTGCGTGTGTGTGTGTGTGACGTGCTGTGGGTGTGTGTCGTTGACTGCACTCTGTGAGTTATCCTACGCCTGCCTGTCCCTCGGCGTTTCCACACCAGCTCTCGGAGACGCGCCCCGTCTTTCTCGCTGTGACCGGGCGTTGCGTGGTCTCGCGTGTACACACTGCGGTGGGCCATTCCTGATCTCCTTCGCTCACGGAACCCCAAGACTTGGGTGGCCCAGCCCAGGCCGTCCCAACGGAATGCTGCAGGCTGGCAGCTCAAGCAGCAGACAGGTGTTCCTTCTCCTGGGATTCCGGAGGCGGAAGTCCCAGATCCAGGTGCCGGCACGCTTGGCTTCTGGCGCGGGGTCTCCTCCTGGTTTGGAGGTGGCTGCCTTCTCTGTGTCCACAGGGACCTCTTATTTGCATGCTCCAGGGGGAGGCGTGAGGCGGGGGGGGGGGGAGATGAGATGAGGTGGGATGGAGGAGAGAAAGATGGGGAGGAGGATAGAGAGAAAGGGAAAGCCATCTCTCCTCTTCTTCTAAGGCCACTAATCCAATTGGAGGAGGGCCCCACCCTTCTGACCTCATTTAACCTTAATGGCCTTCGAAAACCCTGTCCCCAGCGCTGTCACATCAGAGGGTGGGGCTGCGACACGTGAATCTGGCCGTGAGACACATGCAGCCTGTACCAGCTGAGGTGGCAAGCAAACACCCACTTCGCAGAAGGTACCGCTGATGAGCCAGGTGATGTGGGACACGTGTTCTGTCCCCTGAAAATAAAACTAGCTGGAGTGCAAGGGGCATCCATTGCGTGCCGGGCATGGTTCCAGACCTTTCTGTGCATCGCCTCACAGACGCCTCCCAACCCTCGGAGGTAGGTCCCGTTCCTACCCCGTGTTCTAGGTCAGGAAGCTGAGGCATGAGAGGGGGAGCAGGTCCTCTCGGCCGTGCAGCTAGAGAGCGGCCGAGGTGGGCGGCACGCAGCCCGGCGGTCCTGAGCCCTGGCGGTCCCTCAGCCGGTGCACGCTCACCCCGCAAGCTGTGGCCATTGTACCGCCTCCTTACCATCCTCATCGCAGGCCCCTGGAGCCTTCACCCGGCACAGACGGGCGGTCCCTGCGGGCACGGGGCCTCTGCTTGGGGCTGACCTTTCCACCCTGCCATCTGAGGGGTGGGTGCCCTCCCGCCTCTCTGTGCCGGCGCTTTCTCCTCTTTCAAATAAAAACCATGACGCCTGCCTTCTGGGCATGGGAGATGAATGAGAATACGTCCAAAGATACGAGTGCCCTAACATACGAGATTTTTGAGATACGAGCCGGGGAGCGAGCGATTTTTGCTTTGAAATACAAGCAACAGTTGAGATACCAGTAATCGCTCGGATCGGCCGGCTGCACACGACCCACCAGTTTACGGAGACTTGAGCGTCTCATAGTTTCCCACGCCTCAAGGTTACGGGACAAATTAAACTCTTATCTCGAGGTACCACTGTATATGGTACTTTAAAAATAGTTTCCCGCCAAGACCGGTTTGGCTCAGTGGATAGAGCGTCAGCCTGGGGACTGAAAGGTCCCAGGTTCGATTCAAGTCAAGGGCATGTACCTTGGTTGCGGGCACATTCTCAGTACGGAGTGTGCAAGAGGCAGCTGATCAATGTTTCTCTCTCTCTCATTGATGTTTCTGACTCTCTGTCCCTCTCCCTTCCTTGATTTATTGTGTAAAAAATCAATAAAATATAATAAAAAAAAATGGTTTCCCATTGCAGAAGCATTCGGTCCCGTGTGCCAAGAAATGAGATTCGTCCTCGCCTGGTACGATTTTCATACCCAGCTCTTGTGGCAACGTCCCTGTGCCGGGCACTGTGCTGGCAACTTGCCACACCCCGCCCGGGCATGAGAGAATCCTGACGGCAGCCCCTCGGGGGTCGCCGCGATTCCGTGAGGAGCCCGAAGCCTCGAGAGTTAAACGGATTGCCTGGGGAAAGGAAGAGGGCAGGCCCCCATCCCGGCCCATCTGGCTGCAAGACTTCCGTGTTTTATCTTGAAAGAGCAGTCAGCGTGGACCTGCTGTTTCTCTCCGTGACCCACGCAGGAGCGCCGGGGAAGCGGACCTGGCGAGTCCCGCTCCCTCGCAGACCCCGGAGGAAGGAGCTGGTGCGCCAGCTGCCGCCCATATGACCGTCCGTGCAGGAGCGGGATGGGGTGTTGGCACGTATGTGTGTGTGCTGCCTGCCTGCTGCTGAGAAGCATGGGGCTCACGACCTGCGGGCTGTCCGAGAGCAGAGAGGGTGCGGGGAAGTGGAGAGGGCCTTGTGCACCACACCCCGCCCCCTGCAGGGCCCTGGAAATCTCCCTCACCGCCCAGGACCCCCCCGAGTTTGAACCTCAGGACGATAAGGCAGCAGCAGGCCTGGGAATCACCCGGCGATTCTCGTCCGCCACTCTGTCTCCTCCAACCACGCTGGCCCCGGCCGTGTGTCCCGGGTTTGGCGCCTCTGTCTGTCTCTGACTGGTGAGGGTGGGGCTCTGGAGGGCTGTCCCCAAGGAAAAGCCCACGCGGAGCCAGCGGGGGGCTTGGGTCTGAGTCCGGCTCTCACAGATGCTCCTGTGGGTGACCTTGGCAAGTTGCTTGTCTCCACAAGCCTGGGTGGCCCCGTCTGGAGGATGCGGTGCTGCTCACATTTAAGAGAGGTGGAGGCTGGTTTGGAGGCATCTGTTTCCAGCCCTATCCACCTTCACAGCTCCCACCTCGCCAAGTCCCCAGGACCTCTCCCCTGGGTTGCCACCTCACTGGCCCCTCTGCACTCAGGCATCAGGTCGAGTCCTTCCGCTGCTCTAAAACCTTCATCGGCTCCCCGTTTCCTTGTTCCTACCTCAGACCGACCCCTCTGCCGCTCTCCCAGCCTCGCCTCCCAGCCCCTGCTGTTCCTTTGCCGTGGCTCTTGCAGCTTCTGGTGTGTTCCTGAGTCCGTGCTGCTGTGGCTGCTGTGTTTGCCCTTTGTCTCCTGCACTGAGTGTGCCCCCAGCAGAGCTGTCTTCGTGGAGGCTAACAGACAGACAGAACGGCAGTGCTGAGGGGTTACCGCCTGGGAGAGATGGGGGCGCTGAGGGGTGGGGCCCCGAGGAGCAGGGGGAGTCTACTTTGGAGGAAAAGGGTTGATGCTTTGCACAGAGCAAGCCTGATGCTCTGACAATTTTCTGATCCTATGTGGAAAGCATGAGGCACTTATATACATTAAATATAGTGATGTCACCGTTATTTAAAAAAAATCTGTACTCAATATTTATAAAGTCAGGGCTATATAAATGTTGTTCAATGCTAAGCCATAGTGTTAATGAATTTTCTTCCCTCTATTAATAACTGCTTACCAAGTAGCTAATTGTTGCCTGCGTTATTATTATTACTAGAGGCCTAGTGCACAAAATTGGTGCATGTGGGAGGGGGTCCCTCAGCCCAGCCTGCACCCTCTCCAATCTGGATAGTCAGACATCCCTCTTACAATCCAGGACTGCTGGCTCCCAGCTGCTCGCCTGCCTCTGCCTGATTGTCCCTAATGGCTTCTGCCTGCCAGCCTGATCACCTCCTAACCACTCCCCTGCCAGCCTGATCGACACCTAACTGCTCCCCAGCCGGCCTGATTGCCCCTAACTGCCCTCCCCTGTGGGCCTGGTCACTCCCAACTGCTCTCCCTTGCCAGTCTGGTCACCACCAACTGCCCTCCCCTGCAGGCTTGCATCCCCCCTCAACTATCCTCCACTCCAGGCCTGGTCCCTCCAACTACCTTTCTTGCTGGCCTGGTCACCCCTAACTGCCCACAACTGCTCTCCCCTGTAGGCCATCTTGTGGTAGCCATCTTTGACCACATGGGGGCGGCCATCTTGTGTTTTGGAGTGATGGTCAATTTGCATATTGCTCTTTTATTAGATAGGATTATTTTTAATCCTCACCCTAGGATATTTTTCCATTGATTTTTAAAGCATGGAAGAGAGAGGGAAAAGACAGAGAGAAATATCGATATGAGAGAGACACATCAATTGGCGTTGGAAACATCGATCAGCTGTCTGCTGCCCACTCGCCACTGGGGATGTGCTCACAGCCAAGGCTCGTGCCCTTGACCGGAATCGAACCTGGGACCCTTCAGTCCACAGGCTGACGCTCTATCCACTGAGCCACACCAGTTTTGGCAAGACCTTTTATTCTTCCCCGTGAGCTGGGTGCTGGGTGGGCCATTCCAATCCGGAAACTCCCTGGATTACACGCTGCCAAATTTAATCGTATGATTTAACGTACTTGTTTCTTCCTCTTTGTGCAGTTCTCTCGTTTTCTAGAAATCCTCATAATTTCGTATTTTATCTCCTGAGTTGACCCCCCCTCGGTTCTTCGGCTCTTCTTCTGCTTTCCAGGCCTCCGTCTCTGGGCTGCGTTTTCTCACAGGCTCCTCGGTTACATCTGCCCGCCCGCCCGCCCGCCCTCCGTGATGCTTCCTCGGTGGAGGTTTGCCTCTCTGTGCGCCGTAAGCGACACCCCGTGTGGAAGGCGGGGCCGCTTTTATCTCGAGGAGGACATTAACGAGTGCTTTTGAAGTCACGGCTTCCTACACGGGCCTTTGTTCTGTTCGCTGCTCTCAGAGCCCTCCCCGGGCCTGCCGGCTCCCGGCCGCCGGCTCGTTTTTAAGAACAAAGCCTCAAAAAGCCAACTGGAAGCTTCGGTGCCGGGTGGGCCTGGCTGACGGGGGGCCTGCGTTCAGGGACCCCCCGTGCGAGTAGCTGCAGTTAACTCCGTCTCAGAGAGTCCGTTTCCCACACACACACACACACACATAACCTTGGGAGGTGCTGCCTGCATCCGGGAGCAGGAGGGGGACAGTCAGGGTCTCCCCGCCTATTAGGATGCCTGCTGTTCCCTCACCCCTCAGCGGGGCCCGGCTCCCTCGGCTCTCCCCCTCCCGGATGCAGTGTGTCTTCAGGGATGAGCCTTTTACCTGCTGCGAGCGTGTGGGATGGGCACCACATGGCGGAGCGTGCCGGGGAAGGAACGCGGGGGTTCTCACCGCTCCCGGCCTGGCCGCTGGACCCGTCTTCTTGTTTTAACACGGACTTTGCTCCGAACCCTTAGCAGTGGGGTCTGCTCCCGGGGGCTGGCTCCTGAGTCGTCTGGATTTTTGAGCCTGGCCTCCCCCGCCCTCCTCCCAGCAGCCACTGCTCTGCCGAGTCCGTTACTCTGGTCCGTCAATAGTGCACGGGGCGCATCCGCCTCCCCCCGAGGCCCATGCCTGCCTGACCAGCCATCCCGTGTTCTCTGGTGGGTGCACACTTCGCGCCTCCTTTACTGCCACTCTGGCAGGTGTGAGGGAAAGTGGGGCGAGGCCCTGGCACCGGGGGGGAGGGAGGGGGCTGATCAGGGAAGAAAGGAGAGGCATACCCTGAGAAATTGGCCCCAGTGTGCGCTTCGGGGAGACCGGCGAGAGTCCTGGCGGAGCCCAAGCCAGGCGCGTAGGGTGCTTGCTGTCTGGCCTCCCAGGTGAATAACCACAGCGCCTCCTGCTTGGCTCTGGAGAAAACCCCAAGAGGGAGGACGGGGGACGCCCATGCCTGCCTGGGACACGCCAGCCTTGACCGGGGAGGCAGGCGGGGGATCGGCTGCAGAACGCGATTTCCCCGCAGGAGAGCGGGCACGCTCCCATCTGGGCTGCTTTTCGGCGTCAGGATCGGGAAGGGTAGGAGGCCGCGGTCACGGCTGACTGGCCTCCCTCGGCGTATCTGATAGGGCTGGCCTATCGCTCCGGCGCGGCTCGGATTGTGACAAAAGGAAAGTACTTATTACCGGCAGACAGAGCCCTCGGGCCAGCGCTGTCAGCTCCGCTCCCACCGGCCTGTCAGCCCGGCTGCGGAATTAAAGGCGGTTTTGTTTTTATCTGTTTGCATGGAAGCTTTCCAGAGAAAACAGCACGTTTCGTGACCTGCGCACCGTGGATCATGTTAATTAGGTTTGAAAACTCATATATTGTTTTCATAAGGGCTATTACATTTTCTCTAATCAAATTAAGGGAAAAATAAGGATGCACGGCAATAATATTTATTATTAATACCAGACTCCAGAGGCGCCCAGAAAGTGACATCGGAGAGGAGAGGGCCCGGGAAGAGGGCCTGGGCTGAGGGCGAGGTGGGCGCTGCGGATCTCGGCGCGGGAGTCCTCTGGGCGCTTTGGAGAAGGAGAGGGTGAAAGGTGGGCCCACGGAGGGAAACGGAGGCTGGTCCCCGGTCACCCGCGAGTCCCGGCCTTCTCCACTTCCCCGTCAGTCAGAGCTTTTCTCCAAACCGCAGCCACTGTGCTCCGAGGCAAGCGGTGGACTGGGTTTCACTCAGATTTCAATGTTGTCCCCAGGCCGGGCAGCGTGGCTCCGTGGTTGAGTGTCAAACTATGAGCCAGGAGGTCACGGTTCGAATCCCGGTCAGGGCACATGTCCAGGTTGCCGGCTCAGTCCCCAGTAGGGGGCGTGCAGGAGGCAGCCAACGCATGATTCTCTCTCACATTGATGTTACTCTCTCTCCCTCTGCCTTTCTCTCTGAAAGCAATACAAATGCAGTGGTACCTCGAGATACGAGTTTAATTTGTTCCGTAACCTTGAGGCGTGGGAAACTATGAGACACTTGAGTCGCAGTAAACTGGTGCGTTTTGTGCAGCTGGCCGATCCGCGAGATTACTTGTATCTCAAATGTTGCTTGTATTTCAAAGCAAAAATCGCTCACTCCACGGCTCGTATCTCAAAAATCTCGTATGTTAGGACACTCGTATCTCGAGGTACCACTGTATATTTAAAACAAAACAAAACAAAAAGAGCCAAAGGCTGCAGCGGCTGCGATTTTAGCTTAACTAAGAAATGGTTTTCCGTGCCCTGCGTCCTGGTGTGAGGCAGCCACGTGTGGCAGGCAGAGCGAAGGGGTGGCTCCTGGGAGGAAAAGCTTCACATGGAGAGAAGGGGGTGATAGGGGTGTCCCATAGGAGCACATGTAATAGGAACACGTGTACCCCTGGGCAAGCCTTTCTCCTGGGGAGAGGGAGAGCGGGCCTGAGCTCACAGCTGCAGTGTGCATTGGAGTGTGGGGCCACACGCACCATTTCCCCTGTTTAGTGGTACCCCGATTTTCTTGGGGGGCCCCTCCTTGGGGTGCAGCCCTGGTGGCCAATTGGATCCTGGTACTGTCCTCCCGCGATGGGAGCAGGCGACTCCCAGAGGCCCTTTCTCCTCCGCCGCCCTGAGAGCCAGGCTCGGTCTCTGGGCCCTGGGCCTGGCGGGGGGCCCTGGGCCTGGCGGGGTGGGGGGGGAGAAGGGGGTACCCCGGTGGAAACCCTGCACAAAAAACACGCCTTTGCAGGACCTGCCGGACCATCAGGCCGGCCTGTTCCCAGCCGCCCGGCTTCCAGGGGGCCTCGAGGCCCCGTGTCCTCCCCTGGACGCCCCTTTCTCTCTGTTGGCCGGATGCTCCCGCTGTGTGTGCCGGGGCTCCCTGCCTGCGGGGCGGTGGCACGGAAGCCGGGGTGCGCGGGCACGGTGAGCGGCAGAGCGGCACCTCGTGGCTGTGCCTCCCTCGGGCTGACTGGGACAAGCCCTGGGCTCGGAGTCAGGCTTCCCTGCTGTCCATGGGGAGACCTTGGCCTCCCGCCTCATCTGCATGGGGGCAGGGGTGTTTGGTATGTTACCATAGTAACAACTGTCATTTTTAAAATGCATTTTTATTGGTTTCAGAGAGGAAGGGAGAGGGGGAGAGAGAAAGAAACATCAATAATGACAATCATTGACCGGCTGCCTCCTGCACGCCCCACACCGGGGATGGAGCCCACAACCCGGGCATGTGCCCTTGACCAGAATCAAACTCAGGATTCTTCAGTATGCAGGCCAAGGCTCTGTCCACTGAGGCACAACTGTAATTTGTTTTTTACTTTTTAAAAATATACATATATATATATATATGTTTTATTGATTTCAGAGAGAAAGAGAGAGGGAGAAGAGGGATAGAAATATTAAAAAAGAGTGAGAATCATAATGCCTCCTGCATGCCCCACACTGGGGATCGAACCTGCCACCCAGGCCTGTGTCCTGACCTGGAACGGAACCCGTGACCTCCCGGTTCATAGGTCAGTGCACCACCACGGAGCCACGCCGGCCGGCCGGGCAGAACTGTAAGGTGTGGCCTGCCTTGAAGGAGCTGGGCCTGAGCTACACCCACACAGGCATGCTGGTCACATGCCCCCTGGAAACGGGACTCCCCCAGTCTATGCGTTAGAGGGGAGCAAACCCACTTTAGGGGGCAGAGCGCCTCCAGGAGGTCAGCTGGCCAAGAGGGGACACACAAGGGCCTCACCTATGACCCTCCGCCGACTGTGGCTGCTCGGGGTTCCCAGGACGTGGACTTTCAGGGCTGATACCAGGACAGTCCTGGGCAGCCCGGGCGGATGGTCGTCTGCCCAGCTCCATCCCAGCCGATGCTCCGGCCCTGGCACGGCGTGGCAGCTGCTGGTGCCGAGAGCATTGGAAACAGATGAGGATGCGTTTGCAGTTGTCCAACCTCAGAGCCAAGGCAAAACCCAAGTGGGGTTTCGGATGCCACTTCCAATCACAGTGGAGCCCCGTCCTGTTTCGCCCGCCTCCCTCCGCGGGCAGAGGAAGCCAGCTCTCCCAGCAACTCCTGGTCCCATCAGCCTGCCCCTCCATCATGCCCCCACGCGCGGCCCTCCCTCCTGCTCCTCTGTCCCGGGCCACACTGAAACCTGTCATCACATCATCCCCTGGACCTCACCTCACGTCTCCCGCTGGGAGCGCTCCGTGGCCGACAGTGCCGCGTGTCCTCTGAACGCTGAAGGACCCGAACTCAGTTTCCCCCCGGCTCCCGCTGGAACAGTCTCCTCTGAGACCCACTGCAGCATGCGTGCGTGGGGCCTGGCTCCTTCTTCGGCCCCGGTCACCACACCATGAACTGGTTTATGGACTCATTGGACATCTATTGAGCACCTACTGTGTGCCAGCCACTGAGCTAAGGGCCAGAGGACTGGAGAGAAACATGTGAAGCAATGTTCTCCGCCCAGCAGTTCTCCCGCTAAACAGCAGGGGTGAGGTCTGCAGGGTGACGAGCAGGAGGAGGGGGGCTGGGGGGAGCTGGGGCTCCCCAAGGCAGCAGGTGGCTGGCTGTTCCCGGCCCGGCTCTCGCATGGCCCTGTGCCTGACATCATGCTGCTGTTCACAATGCCTTGCCCGGCGCCGGGCGCACAGTAGGTGCACAGCTCCCATTGACCGTGTCCTGAGGCGGCGGAGGAGGCTGCTAGGCGGGCATGGAGCTTTTCGGGAGCAGAAGCTTCCTCTTAAAACGTGCTGAGCCGTCCCCTCTGCACCCTAGGGGTTCCGCTTCCCGAATCCCAGGGACACATGCATTCCCCTGCACGGAGTGTTCTAGAATTGGCCGCTATGGGTTCAGTCAGGTGTCCCAGCCAGCCGGTCAGAGGGGGCTGCAGGCTTCAGCCTCTTTCTGCACTTGGGGAGCAAGGACAGAGTAAGCAATGCCACACAAAAACGGTGAGAAGAGGGCCAGCCATTCCAATGCCCTGTGGCCGTTTTCGGAAAAATACGCAAGAGCAGGCCTCGGGGTGGAGAGACCCCGCCTGGGCATTGGGAGGCCTGGGTTGGGGGCGGGGGGATGGGGGGAGGGGGAAGAGGAGGGGGAGTAAACAAACCAACAACCTGAAATGAGTCCCCTTGGGTTCCCACAGCAAAATAAACAGAGATTATTCAGCTGGGTGTCCCCGTCCTCTTTGGGACCGAGTCCCTGATCATCCGGGGGTTGTCAGAGGCTTCTTCTGAGCAAGGCCTCACACCGCCGCCCGCCACCCTGCCCGCCACCCTGCCCGCCGCCCGTCAATCAGCCAGAACTAATCTGCTGCTGCTCCGGGCCTCTGGGCTCTAATTAAAAGCCTCTGACGGATTCTCCGCGCTAACAGGACTGGTCACCGGCCTGTTCCATGTTTGCCATCGGTGGCCCCAGTCTGGTGGCGCCCAGCTCCTAAAGGTGGCGCTCAGCTCCTAAAGGTGGCGCTATGGCAGGTCAGGCCAGGCAGGGCCCTCCGCCACCCGACTTCGGGCACCTTCTCCAGCAGTATTCGCTCGGGGACCCCTCCCTGCTGTGCAAAGCGGTGCTGTCCATCTGAGACCCAGTGGCCGCTTAGGAGGCAGCTGGACTCTTCCTGGTTCATTGCAGCAGCTCAAAGCCAGGCCAGTGAGAACCGCGGCCTGTGACCGGCCGGACAGGGGCACCTGCCGGCGCGTCCGTTCTGCTCGGCCAGAGCCCACACCATTGTGGCCAAGGGACACTTTGAACTTGACTTCTGTGTTGAGCCTCGTCCTGTCTCTAAGCCCCGCCCCACCCTGTCTGCTCCGGGGACTGCTGGGCAAGAGAATGAAGAAGAGTGTTCCCAGCCAAAACCGGTTTGGCTCAGTGGACAGAGAGTTGGTCTGCGGACTGAAAGGTTCCAGGTTCGATTCCGGTCAAGGGCATGTACCTTGGTTGCAGGCACATCCCTGGTGAGGGGCGTGCAGGAGGCAGCTGATCGATGTCTCTCTCTCATCGATGTTTCTAACTGTCTATCCCTCTCCCTTCCTCTCTGTGAAAAATCAATAAAATATATTTTTTAAAAAAGAAGAGCGTTCCCAGCTGACCGCCGTGCCCAGGCCAGGCTGTGCCACTGCACGTGGCAGAATTAAACCCACCGTCCTCGGCCCCTGATCTTGACCCCTGGCTCCAGCCTCTTCCTCCGTTTCACTCCATCTGCCCTCTCTTTCCAACGCCCTCCCAGGGGGTCGCGGGCCGGGGGATTCCACACACGTGGTCTCCCAGCCCTTCAGCTGCCCCCTGGGTCCCACCTCCTGCTGAGGTCCTGCCTGCTGAGCGCCAGCCCTGAGCATCCCGCCTGGGACAGACCCCGCGTGCCCCCTCTCCTCATCCCCGGGGTTGACCTCTGAAGCTCTGATCAGCTTGTCTTGTCTGAGTGCCTGTGCGTGGCTCTAGGGCAGGGCAGGCCGGAGGTGTCTGTACCCCACGTGTGGAGGAGGGCCCAGCCTGTGGCAGGTCGAACGGACCGGTTTGTTTCGATGCTGGGGGACCTCCTAGCTCCGGCGCCCTAGAGTGTCACGTGTGAAGAGCCTCCGGTCCCCGGTCCTGAGTGTATGGACAGCGGGGAAGGGCGGCCTCACCGCGGCTTTCCTCTGGGGTGACTGTTGGGACATGTGCCACACCCGGGGGGCTTGGGAATCCCTGGGGGGATAGGCCAGTGACCGGAGCGGGGGGTCGCCAGGATGTCGTTTTCAGGGAGATGCAAAGAAGGCCACAGCCAGCCAGCCACGCCCCCACCGGAGTGACCCCCCCTTCAGACGGACACTACCGAGCGCCAACCCAGAGGGACGGCTACAGATCACCCAGACTCCGCTGGTAGGAGGGGAGGGGGCGCCTTTGGCTTCGGAAACCCGGGAGGCCTCAGCGCCCTCAGTCCCACGTGCGCACGCTTCGTGCCCCAGCATTTGCACGGCTCCGTTTACACACACACACGTGTGCATATGCCCACCCAAGGCGTACACACGTGTTTCAGGCCGGATGGGCGCGCTGCCTGATGCTGCGGACGGCATCCTCCCCCCCGTGGAGCGCTGATGCCACCCTGGCCTGCGCAGTGCCCACTGAACTTTGTCTCCCACAACCCTGGCGCCCAGTCGGCCCCCGGCCACCAAGGAGCTGTTGTCCTGGGCGTGCCCCACCCCCTTCCCCAGCCCCAGGCTGATGCGGAAACGGGGTGAGTGCCGCTGTGGCTTGGGGGCGATCCCAGGAAGCACCGGGAAGGCGTGGGAGCAAGAGCAGGTGCCTCGCCGCGCAGGTCACCTGTGGCTCTGAGGCACGGGCCGCCGGGACCTCGGAGACATGGACCAGATCTCAGAGGCACCCTGTCTGAGAGGCAGGGGCCTGCACCTCCCCCACCCCGCCCCCAGCTTCCACTCTGCTCTCTGCCTCGACCAGCCAGCTGCGTCCATGGCCTCATGTGCACGGAGCCACACAGGACCTGCCCTTGTGTGTTGGCCGGGATGCGTGTGACCCTTGAAAACGCACCCGTGTCCTCCGGTCCAAGACTCGGTTCTGGGATCTGCGCCAAAAGAGACACGGCAGCAGCCGGGCTGACGGAGACGGACAGTTGTGTGTGGTAGCGATTTGTGTTGGGGCGGGAAACCGGAGGCCCCTCCATTGGAAGGCACACTGGCTGAAGAGCTGACTATGCACCCCATGCTGGGATGTTGCAGAGCCACCGAGCAGAGTGCGTAGATGCCTACGTGTCAGGCGGGCGCAGTGGTGAAGATATGCAAAGTTTAAGCAAAAAAAAAAAGGCAAAAAAAGCATGTCTCACGTTGTGTTGCAGAGAAGGCGGTTCGCTCATGCCCGGCAGGGAGCCAGCACGCACAGTTCCTTGGGGCACCCGCCGTCTGCCATCCACGCCCGTCGCTGTGCCCGCTGCGCAGGCCTCGAACAGGCAGGCCTCCCAGCAGCGCCTCTTGCTGCTGTGCCAGGTGCTGCCCTCCCCAGGCCCAGAGGCCAGAAGAACGACCTCATGTTTGCTTAAGAGGTATTTTTTTATTTAACTTATCTTCATCGTTGAAAGTATTGCTGATGTCCCCATTCCCCCCAGTGACCCCCTCCACTCTGCACCCGTCCAACACCTCCTCCCCACACCCGCCCCCCACACCCGGGCCCTGGCCTTCACCAGACTATTGTCTGCGCCCACGGGTTATGCCTGTGCGCATGTACGTTCTTGGTTAATCTCTCCCCGCCCACCCGCCCCTTAAAGTATTTTTTAAATAAGAGAAAAAATGCAGAATACTATATGTGTGCGGCGTGTGTGTACCTGTATGCTGTATGGGCAAGAGGAGGAGTGTGTGGGAATATAGACCTGGGAGGAGGAGTCTGGAGGTGTTGGGGCTTCCCTTTTTCTCTGTTTAACGTTGGCGTGGAGGTCTATCGCTGCTGAGATTGAAATAATCGCCATCGATAATCCGACTCCTGGTTACAGACACAAGGGAAGCAAGTATTGACAGCCATCCAAAGACAGTTCTGAGAATGCTCAAGGAAACATGATACTCGCTAGCTTAAAAAAAAAAGGAAACCACCACAAGTCCATCAACAGTGGAATGGAGGCGCTGTGGGTGGAATACTATACAGCCAGGAAAAAGGACGTGTGGCTGAGGCCTGCCACAGCGCAGCGCAAGACCCAGGGAGATTATTGGTGGGGTTAAAGGGCAGGACAGACTTCACAGAGGTTTTTGGGGTAGGGGAGGGGTGAGAAGGGGAAGGGGGAGGGTAGTAAGTGGTGATTCTCTCTGTACAAACCCATCACGAGCTGTCGATGTGTGCATGTCAGGGGT